>JAVQJF010044153.1:0-25223 GCA_036023855.1 Gadopsis marmoratus | reverse complement strand
ATCCACTGATGTAGTGGCACCGTCTACAGTCTAGTAGTCTAGTATCCAGGCCTTCCAGACCCGATCACCTAACTAGAGTGCAATTAGAGGAATAGTGTGTTTATGTGCTGTAGAGTAGCTGAAACTGTCTTTCACTCTGAAGTCATTCAATACATCTACATTTATGAAGTCTTTATGGCGTTCATGTCTGATAGTTCTTTGTCTTCCCTGTTGAATTTCCGAACACACTCACTCACACTTCATCTTTTGTGCCGGGGCCCAATATGGGGGTTAATCCGGCCCTGAACACTACGCTTCCTCCACCATCTACCCCAACCACCGACTGCCGTGCAAGAACGTAACGAACGAAAATAAACAAATGTTGCATTGAATATGCGTAGTGCAGCCAGCAGTTGTGTTTCAATTCAGTTTTATTTATATAGCAACATATCATATTACTGGAGACCTGCCATGTGCCAGTCTGCTTCAAGGCCTCCACCATCATCCCCGTCCCCAAGAAGTCAAGGCCCACAGGACTAAATGACTACAGACCCGTCGCCCTGACCTCTGTAGTGATGAAGTGATTTGAGCGCCTTGTGCTGTCCCACCTGAAGGGCATCACAGATTCTCTCCTGGACCCACTGCAGTTCACCTACAGAGCCAACAGGTCTGTGGACGATGCAGTGAACATGTCCCTGCACTACATCTTCCAGCACCTAGACTCTACAGGAACCTACGCCAGGATCCTGTTTGTGGATTTTAGCTCTGCCTTCTACACCTCCATCATTGAGTCCATCCTCACCTCCTCCATCACCATCTGGTACGCTGCTGCTGCTGCCGCTGCCAAGGACAAGGGCAGACTGCAGCGTATCATTCTCTCTGCTGAGAAGGTCTCGACGACCTGTACACCACCAGGACCCTGAGGCGAGCAGGAAGGGTTGTGGCTGACCCCTCTGACCCCGGACACAGACTGTTTGAACCTCTCCCTTCTGGCAGGAGGCTGCGGTCCATCAGGACCAAAACCTCACATACCCCCATAAACCCCCCCTTCCCCTTAAAAAAAGAGGGCACTACACTACATCAGCGTAAGGCCCAAGTCAATCTGCACACTGGGAACCTTGAACATCCTCAGATAAGATTTTGCACACCCTGCACTAAATGTATATTTTGATATTATTGTACAGTTTATTTCTCTCAAATTTGATCTAATTTTATATTTCTTCACATTTTAATGCACTAAAGAAAATTCCTTGTATGTGAAAACCTACTTGGCAATAAACCTGATTCTGATTCTGGTCGACCGTATTTAATGTACAAGAGTGAATTTTGCCAACTTCTGCTATTCTGAACTCCAACTCCCTTCAGCTCCAACTTATGAGTGTTGATCTGGTAATTTTGGTTGTAGTTATTCATTTAATTATTAATCAGAGTTCCAAGTTAATAGTTCAGTATACTTGAGTTATGACATTGATTTATTAATTAATCATCTTCCCTTCTTTAAGGGTGGTGCCCGAGGTGAATTTAATACAAATTCTAGTGTTTAATGTAAACACTGTTTACCCTCCACTTCATCTTTTTGGTACCAATTAATGTTATTGTTTGGTATCAATACTTTGGTATTCCTAAAGCCATATAACCCCTACAGTGACCATGCCTTCCGTAAAATAGTATAAAAAGATAAATGATAGTATCCAGTACAGCAAGAGCTCCAGCAGCTTTTGGTTTTAGCCTGGTTGCCGGGAGCCTGTCAGAGCCGAGGTGCCTCTCTGCTCTTTACTGAAAACACACAAATACAGTTTGTAACCATCTGAACCGTCCTGAAAGAAGGCAGACGCCCTCATCCTGCTGCTGCCTGAGCTGTGGGAACCATACCTACCGTACTGCAGCCAGAGTCCGACTGACAGGACCACGGAAGCTTTGTCCATGAGGTGGTCAGCGGTCATTAGCAGAGTGCTGACAGCTTCACTGCCACACCCAGAGAACCTATGGACACATGCTGTACTGTAAGCTGCTGCAGTTTAATAAAACGCTACGGAAATTACTGTCATACATTGTTGCCTTACGTGCTGGCATAACTGAGGAGGAAATTGGGAAAGTAAAGTGTGAAATGAAGAGACGTGCCTTCGTCTTGCTGGATCCAATATGAAATGTCAAAACTACAAAGGTAGTTAATGAGATTTTGCCCAATCTAATTTTCACATTGTTGACTAAAGTGTGAAAACACCAACAGATATCTTCCTTCGGCTACTTGCCTAAAGTGTGTGTGTGTGTGCGTGTGTGTGTGTGTGTGTGTGCAGCGTCGCCAGAATGAGCCTAAGAATAGGTACATCTGCATCAAACTCACATTAAGGACTGAGCATGAATATGTATGAGGCTGAACTAACTGAACTTCATGAGGGTTTATGTGTATTCCACAAATATATACTGCAAATGCAACTACTTCTAAACATACATGGAAGGGATTATTGAATTAAGGACTGCAGGAATAAGAGTCGCTCTTTGTTAAAATGCTCTAACATTAATGAAAGACACTTTTTTTTAAAGAAGCAGCGTCTGCTTTTATTCCTTTGGTCTCAAACAGGAGTTGGAAAAAAGCATCGCCGCCCGCTGGGAGGCTTTGTTGATGCTGTAATAGCTTCAAACGCACCGTGGCCATCCTGCTCTGATCCAGTTCAACTCACTGCTTTGACGTCTGCTTTGACCAGAACACGCTTTGTTTTCTTTGCAAAATGCGGTTTATTTTGTTGTTTGCCCAATTACACACAAATTACTTAGAACAACAAAATGGACTTTAAAGTAGCTAATTAGTATAGTTTTAGCCTCTGTGACTTTAGCTGACAGACACGAGCGCTACTTGAATTACTGAGCAAATCTTTTGCCTCTCTTCAAGTACTCAGATCTTTTACTTATGTAAAAGTTCAAAAGTATTAACTTTATACACTTAATATGCTTAAATAATTCATATGTATATGTATAGATAGATAAATCCGTAATATGATAATCAAATGCATTAATGTATGTATCACTTTAACCGTTATGCCCTCCTCGGGCATTTTTGTACATTTTTCTCAGTTTATTTTTTTGATTTGGTGATCATTTTACAGCCTGTGTTACAGCTTGTGGCATGCATTTTTGCAAGAACTTTTCCTTTTAGTTATATTTTTGAAATCCCGTGTCTTTTACTCTTAGTTGTCTTTTATACTCTCGTGATGCATTTTGCTCCCTCTGGACACCTTCGTGCACAAACAAACTGCTATTAAATCATCATACATCAATATTTGTTTCTGCTTTTTTTTTTTCATAAATCTCTTAAACAACTTCCAACCTGCTCAAAACTACCAAACATTCAATAATTTTCAGGATTTTAACCCTTTAAATGCCAGTTTAATTATTTGAATTATTTCACTATTTATTACAAAAAACACAAAACATTCATTATTTTCCATGTAATAAATAGTAGGGGGATAAGGCTTTGGTGGTGATTAGAGTCTTGTATATGTCTAATATTAGCAGCAAAATTGAATGGGTTTCCTCAGTATTACATTCCTCGGATTGCATTAGTATTTCTTATGTAGTGTCAGATTCTCCCTCTGGACACCTTCGTGGCCGAAAATGCCTCATTGACTTCCATTGAAACCACATTTTTTAATCTCACTGCCATTACAGTATAAAACCATGCGTTCTGTATTTCATTTGGAAGAAAAGTAGTGATATTTGACATTTTTACTGTATTCCACCATATTCCACTGTTGTAGGCCGATGCATGAAATTCTTGTATTTTTGCCAGTTATATTATGGAGCCTTGTGACTACCAGGGGGCCCCTGATTTTTGTGTGTGTGTGTGTGTGTGAAAAATCAGTTTTTAAATTGTGAGTGTTTAGTTTATTTCCAGCAGCAGAGCAGCAGGTCCTGCAGCAGGTCACCTGGTGCTCTCTGCAAATGCACCTGTTAGACTTGGTGAAGGTGGTAGAAGACCTCTTGTTTTGGCCTGTGCACAACCAGCACACACCTCTCGTCCTGGAATTTTTATACTGTAATGGCAGTGAGATTAAAAAATGTGGTTTCAGTGGAAGTCAATGAGGCATTTTTGGCCACGAAGGTGTCCAGAGGGAGTAAATTTGAGGAGGACATAAGGGTTAATGCTGCAGCTGGTAAAGGTGGGAGTCATTTTACCTGCTTTATATACTGCTGGGTCGTTTAATGTATAATAATGCATCAGCATTTATTTCTTCATTTTTTGCATTAATAATCTGGATAGATAGATAGATAGATAGATAGATAGATAGATAGATAGATAGATAGATAGATAGATAGATGTACTTTATTGATCCCGGGAGGGAAATTGTCTTGTTGCAGCAGCAACACAGTCATCACTACAGTAAGAATAACCACAATAGAAATCACAATTGCAGATCTGTGGAAAGAATGAACAAAAAATAAAATAGAAACTAAAAAATACAATAATATAAAAGAGCAGAATTGCAGATCTGGGAATAAAAGTAAAGGAACCAAGAAATGAGCAATATGGATCTGCAAAGCAACTAGTACCCAAAGATTTAGATAAATGTAGTGGAGTAAAACGTACACAAAAGTGGAATCACTCAAGTGCCTCAAAGTTGTACTTAAGTACAATCCACTTGTTTTTTTACTGCCATGGAGTAATTCTCTCAAATTGCTTAATTTATGCTCTCTGTTACCCTATTGTCAGTTTATTGTCAATTTTCTATTTATTCTTCCTGACTTGCAGTACTTTATCTCTTTCTACATCTTCTACTTAATGTCTTTATTGTTATGCACCGAATATACCAACGTAAATTCCTCATATGTGAAAACCTACTTGGCAATGAACTTGAGACACCCTCTTTGGAGCTCTGTCTCTGTCTCACTGCCCAAACAAAGCCCCAAGGCTTCTACTTAATGAAGATATATACAGTAGCTGTTAAGAAGACATACGGATTTCATTTCACAAAAGCCACAATTGGTGCGGCATCATCTGATCTAATATCTAGTTATTTTTAGACTGTTTCTTGCAACTCGGGGTGCAGTGAAAGAAACTGCTATGCTCAAGGCCCCACGTCTCAACTAGAGCCACACATCTTTTGTCTCTGTGCTGGAATGTGTGAGAAAAGCCTGACGTTCAGATGTTGTCCTTCTGCAGAGGCAGGAGCTGCTGCACGTCGCTACGTTACGGGGAGTCTTTGTTTGGGCAGCGAGGGAGCGAGAGACAGAGCTTCGACGCGAGTGTCTCGCGGCAAAAACAAGAAGCTATTAAATCGAGAGCACGAATTAAGTAATCCAAGAGCACAGATTATTAAATCGAGAGATTTAATTCATTTGCTTTCTCCACGACACCTCCAGGGTTTCCGTATTTAATGAGCAGCACTGAGCGGTGCGCTGAGTGCTGCGTGGGCTTTGTTGCCCTGGGTTTTGCCCCTCAGGTTACATACACGCCCGACCGACATTACTCAGGGTACAAAACTATGATATTTGGTTTAAGGAAAATTATTTTAAATTGTAGTTTTATTTCTAATAGAATTGAGTAAAAAAAAAAGGAACAAGGCAGTACAGTACGGAGGTCTTTGTAGTATCTATCCGTCCACTGACTGCTGCTTGATGACCTTTGACCTCTTCCCAGCGGATTGTCTGGTATTCACAGACAGCTGATACAGTGTGTGTATTCAGGGCATCTGGTGGAAACAGAAGCAGCTCCGTGGCCACTGAGTTTACTCCTGCTCTGATGAAGACCTTGAGATGCAGTTAAAAGTCCTGGAAAACAGTGGATAAAAAGCAAGTGAGTGGACCTTGACATAAAACTATTTCACCAATCTACTAGTCTCAAGGTCAAGGATGAACTTTCACCCTCTAATTGTGTGATTGTCTATGATTTGGTGGCGCCTGTAACATTCTAGGTAGCGGTTTTGTTGGATGGGAAGGCTCTTTATCCTAATTATTCACCTTGTGCAAGCTTTTTAGGCTTTTGGTACCAACAGAGTTTAAATAGCAGATGTCTCAGCTGAACAAACAAATAAGTGAGGGAGTAAATGCCCCTGAATTTGAGTGCAAATTTGATCTCACGTTGCCTCTATTAGACGCTGTGAACAGTATTCACAAAATCTAATAGAGGCATGCTTAAAGACACAACTGCTGTAGGTGTACACTAGTGTTTGACATTATTGGTTGGCTGGCTTCTACACGACTCGCTGAGCTTCACAGAGTGTGTGTGTGTCTGGCAAGTGAATTAATTCGTTTGGCTTTTTATCTTGAGGGCTGTACTTTGGCTTCCAGTGATGTCATGCAAGGCTAGCATAAATCATTTTAATTAGTCCCGTCAAACAACAAGCACTCTCCTATTTAACGCGTGTTAGTTGGAGTGCGAGCTGCAGATCGTATTGATCACATAAACACACACGTGCACACGGAAAGAACATGATGCAATTTGAAATGTCGTCTGCCGGCTGAGATCAGGAAGTCAAATGAAAGACACAGTCAATTTCCATAAATTGGGGTCTATAGACTCCTGCGCTGCAGATGTACCTGAGAGGAGCAGCAGCTCCTCCATCAACTGTGCAGATATGTGTGCAGACTGTTTTGCAGCAGCTGAACCAGACAATACAACAAAAGTGCATCCCTGCGGAATAGAGAATAAGTCTAAGAATAAGGACGCAGAGACGACAGAGAGAGATAGTGCTTCGCTGCTTGCCTGGGGCTTGGAGTTGTGCATGCTGTTTTGTTCATGGCCTGAGGTTGTGCAATCTGTTTGACTGTTTAATGTATCAATTAAAAATCAGTGTTTTGCCTCTTGTCGTGCGCTCCAGTCTGGCGTGCCCAGTGCCAGGCAAAGCTCCCATCCCCTGGAGGGGCCAGTGATTCAAACAGAAACTAGATGTAGACACCCGGACCTCCTGCTAGTTACACACTCGCCAGTTAATCCACCTTGTGAGTGGGCAGAGCGCCGGGCTGTACAATCAGAGGAGTCACTGAATCCTTGTGGATCAGTTTTGTGAAAGGTTTAGCAGCTCAGCTAATGATGGGTTAGTATTGAGGCTTCTACACATAAGTAAGATATGCGCTGCCCCCAGAGCACCAAACAACCACAATACAAGACAATATTCAACATTTTCTAAAATGCATACAGATTATGGGATTATGACGTCCACCACAGATTTATCCACAGATACAAAAGCTGACAGAGACTCCAAATCAGCACATTTCCCCCCAGTTCACCAAATGCGACTCAAAGTGTTTTACATACATTTTGAAAAGAAAAATGAAATAGAAATAAAATAACAACACACGAAGGCCGTAAGTGTAGGAACAACAGTTATAGTCCTCGTACCTCAACAAGAGAATACGTCGCTCTCCCAAAACCGCATATACTGTATAATCAGTTAGTTAACTGGCTTAGGTTCATCACCAATATTCAGTATTGAGTTCTGCAGGCCTGGTTCTTGACCCAGAGGTGTTGTGAATAGGAAGATCAGGAAAATCCACTCAGATCTCTGTGGAGGGACATTTTATTCTCTCCAAATGGAACATGTAGCAAGACTACAGAACACGACACAGGCGTCAGCTGGCGATAACACTTGTGCTGTGTCTGTGCGACAGCTCAGATTCTTATTTCAGATCTCTGCTCTGATGCCTCCAGTTTCTCTCCCTTTTGCTCTTTGCACAGACACATTTACAGCTAGAGAAAACCTGCATCACTACTTTGCTTTCAGTTCAAACAAACAGAAGTCGTGATAGCCTCTGTCTGGATACATCCCACGGCCTCCGTGATCTCTGTCCAAACGTTCTGGGTCTTTATTGCCTGCAACACTTTCACATAGTCTCTCCTCAAAGACATTCACGTGTATGAAAAGTGTGTGAGGAATACAGACGGAGAGAGAAGTTGAAACCCTGTCTACCCCACCACTCCTGGCCAGTCACTGCATGAAACGGCACAATTCTCAGACTGTCTGTTTGGCAAGAAAATTGTCAGACGCAGCCCCTCTGAGTTTCATACACTGTTAGACACACCTTGTTTTGAGCTTAAGAGCTTGCTGGTCTGAAAGTCTCTCTCCAAACTGCTTGCTATGGGCTAAAACCTTCAAGCCACATATCACACCTCTGGACGCGCTCCACTCAGGGATGTCACAGCACAGCAATTTTTTGTCTTCTGACTTTAAATAGCAAAGCACCTCGATGTCACCGGACTTAGTGCGTAAAACATGCCAGAAAGTTTCAGCCAATAGAGAACAGTACTTTTCTTCCCTGTGAGTTTGAGTGTTGAACTGGCCTTTAACCAAATACTGTGTGACCTTTACCACAGGCCAGTCATGTGATGGGACTGAGCTCAGTGTTTGGTTACATTTCTGTATTCATATTTGGACTGAGGACAAAACAGCCATTTGGATCAATGATGGAGCTGACATAACACCCTCCCGGTGTCCCCCCCCCTCACCACCAGCAGCCTATCTGCAGACTGATGGTCCATAGCCGGGGGACTGAATCCCTCCAAACTCTTCGAAGGTCAGAGGATGGCTGTTGCCCTGCCCCGGGGCTCTGCAACAGAAGGTCACGAGCAGACACACATGCACCAGTGTTAAGTGTGGGAGAACATATTTAATATTAGAGATGGTAAGAACAGAAAAAAAACAACGACATATAGTATAGCAAAGTATAGTGACATAACAAGGCATGAGAAATTGAACCAAAATGGGCGATGGATGACAATTGTAGCCCATGTGAGTAAATACATTTTTTCAGTCAAGCAACTGTTTTTATGTTGATTTCATACCAAAGATGTGATCAGATCATTTAGAATACATTTTGATTTTATTAAAACCTACCGGATGTAGTTGCCATATTCGTGTCTTTCCTATATGGCAAGTACGTAAACACCTATGAAGTTAAGGAATTTGATTGATGGAAGTTGTACAAATATTATACAACCCTAATCTGACATGGAATATACCGTATTTCCTTAAATAAAAACCAGTAGTCAAGTAAAAGCCGGGTCTCCAGTAACAGACAGGGTCATATATATTATGTGCTGCCAACTAAATTATATTTCCATCGCTTTAATTTGATAACCTCAACAACATAATCACGCTGTTTTCAACGCCGTTGTTCTGGATTACTCATCTAAAGTGTTATTGTCTGATTTCAGTCACTGCAGGTGTTTGCGTCTCAGCCAAACTGGATGTTGTAGTAACTTGCAAGCGCCACAAGATGGCAGCAGCTACATTTCAAGCGCCTTTCGGGAACTTTGCAAGGCAATTTGTTTTCCAAAACACATTTCCTGCAAATGTTACACAACAAAAGCCTTGTTAAGAAATGAGGGATAAGGGTTTCTGTCCACTGCAACGCTAGAAGGCTTTTACTTTGAAACTGATACAGGAAGCGCTGAGTAACATCGTAACACAGTAACTTTAACAGGGCAAACGGGAGCGGAAACGAGGTTTCATATTAAATATGACCAAATATACTCAGCAAACAGAGGGAACTAGAAATAAAGGCCTAATACAAGCCTGCTTCTGATAAAGGCCTGGTACCTTCTGCAGTCCAGGTAAATACAGGCTGCTCTCTGAGGAAATACAGTAATTCTAACTAGCAAGAGAAAATGTAACGTGTTATTAAGGCGTCTTTCCCACACTTCAAATCAAGGTTTTCCGAGTTCCACACTTTGGTCACATGATGACAACTGAACCAACTCCATGACAACTGAGAACTCTCCTTTTGATGATGAAGGCCATGAGATGCCATTAAAAGCTTTAGAAAAAGCTAGTATGTGGACCTTTAGTTAAGATTATTTCGTCAAACAATTTCGTCCATATTCCCATGTACAGGTGTGTACAATAATATTCTTCTACAATTAGACATCAGTCTAAAATAACACGCTAAGGGACTTACGACGTTAAATCACTAGTTATGTGCAGGACTGAAGTCTATAAATGCTGTAAACAGAAACAGCCTTGCTAGCGTTGCTTTCAGGAGACCTAAAGACGGCACGGCAGTGTGATTGCTGTACGGCATTATTTTTATTCTTTTGTTTTGCTAACTCGAAAACCATTTGTGCGACACACACCATTCACATCTCATTATGAGTGTATGTTCCTTTGCAGTTGTCATAATAATTAGCATTAAGTTGCATAGTATGGGCTATCCCAACATGGTGGTTAAAGCTAAACTTTCTACACTAATTGTTTGAAAGATGCCTTTTCCCTTAGACATCCCTGGTTTTTATGTCATCCAAGAGCACACAATACAAATTTCAAATTGCTCAGCATGTACATTTACATTTAACCGGCATCTATGAAGGTTGCATTGAGCGTCATCGTGTTTCGAACCAGCTAAATTAGAAAATGCTCAGTGTTGCACACTGATAAACTGGAATTATATACAACGTATTTAATACTAACATATTAGTGTTTTAAAGTTCCATTCACTTCCTTTGCATCTACTGTATATCAGCCATTGCATTAATTACATTCATCATAACGTGTTGTTTGATAGAAAGATATACCTCTTTGTAAATCCAGAAAATATCACTTTTTATTTATTTTGTAAAAGCCCCCCCCTCCTTCACCCCAGGCCTGTGTCCTTGTGTTCGTTGGAGGCTTTTGTCACGTCCCAAAATCTGCTTTCACTGCTCTGATGTTAAAGGTAGAAGAGCGATGTCTTGATACCAAAGAAGGCACTAACTGTCTTCACCTGATGGTTGCAAGAAAGCCGGCATTTCGACAGGTAGTTCAATAAATGTTCCTGTTTTTATCCTAACAAAGACACAACTCTTCCGTCTATAACTGCAGCACCTCCTACCTCCCATTTCTCCTCGACAAAAGTTGACTGGAAAGAGGACTGATTGTGCATGCTTGTGGCCTACTTTCTAGGTGTTATGTGTTGTTGTTCATCATTGCGATCTTGGGGAGAAGAACAAGTCTTTGGGGAGAAAAGCCTCCCAGAGGGAAGAGAGAAAGATCTCAGTCCCCACTGATTCTGAGCAGATAACTCTCTGAGGAATAAGGTAGTGTTATTAAGGCCGAACACTCGCACACACACACACACTACAGTATGCAGAAGTTTAACCGTGACATGCTCAGAGATGTATTCACTCAGGCGACGGTGAAGATGCCACCTGATGTGTTTCACTGAGTTCTTGTTAAGGCGTTTGACAGAGGAGAGGTGGGAACCAAAGGGGAGAGGATTCATGGATGCTGTTAGTGTGGCCTCTGATGCACTGCCCAGAGGACATGTTTGCAATTAGTTTAGTTTTGATTACATTTAATTGCACGGGCCTAAATAAAAGACAATGAATAAATGAAAGCACCTGTTCTTGTATATAGATATATAGCCAAAACTGTATGAAGACTAGACAGACAGGTAGGTATGAACACCATAAAATATTAGACATTAAATATGAAGAGATTACAGCCTGGTGGTCTTTCTAATTCAGTGTTATCATGTCAAAGAGAATCAATATTAACAGTGAATTCAGCTGCTTGGTGTCATATGAATCTTCCATTTCTACGTATTTGATCAATTTTGTACAAGTGCCAATTTCTTCCATCCCAAATCGAACGGTACAGATAAACGGTTTGGGTTTTGTGTTGTGTGGTATAGATGGAGATCAGTGGTTCCCCACCTCTTTGTCTGAAGAGCACCCACAGCTCTGTCTGGCCCAAAGCCCTCCATCAACCCCACCTGTCCCAAAACAATTCCATTTGAACGGACATGAAACTGGGTGTTATTTAGCATTATTCATTCTTTAAAAGTTTTTTAAAGGGTGTTTCCCCGCCTCTCGCCCAAATGTTAGCTGGGATTGGCTCCAGCAACCCCCTGCGACCCTTCGGGATAAGCAGTTTGGTTAATGAATGAATGAATGAATGAATAAAGGTTTTTATTGCTGTGGCTCAGCGGTCGTCCTTTAACCCCAGGGTTGGTGGTTCGATCCCAGCTCTTCCTGTCAAAGTGTCCCTGGGCAAGACACTGAACCCCAAGATGCCCTGGTGGAGGCCAGCAACGGTGGGAATTAGACCCCTGTTACAGCGCTTTGGGGAACGTTTCCACGGTTGGAAAGTGCTGCATAACTAAGAGTCCATTTAGTGTTACAATTTGATTTTCATACAAATAACATGTATATATGTATTTCCTTCACTTTTACATCCAGCTCTGACCTTCTCTCTTAATAATCTCTGGTTATCCTGACATGAGGAGTATATTCCAACAAACAGCATGGTCCCAAAATCTCTCTTTGATAGGAAACCATCAGATTCTCTGTGATTTTTATTTAACTAACTTCATTTTGCTATTTTATTTGCCAATCTGTTGCATCCACTTTTTCAAAAAATGCCATACAACTCAATGTGGAGCTTCCCACAAAAGGTACGAGACTCAGCTTGGCAGAATGGCAGAGAACAAAACAAACCCAAAGCTACAAACACATAAGCAGCCTGGGAGCCATTTATTGAAGCAAAGAAACCTTCCAACCTTCCATTCGATGCTGAAACTAACCAGCTCTTTAAAGCAAACTTTGTTCTGAGGAGAGGAAGGTATAATGCAGACCGTGACAATAAGGCCAAAGAAGTGTAGATATTTGGCAAAGGTCTTCAAATCCACATGATTCAAGTTAAAAAGTGGGAGAAAAAGAGCAAAGCAATAACACTGCACCCACAGGAGGAACGGTGTTTTGGGGGAGGAACCTGTAAACAGGTGTTCACTTATTTTCTTTCCTATTTCGAGACAACGATAAGGATTGCAAATCCTGGTTGAATTTTTCAGGTGGGTGCTGGCTCATGCTGCCATCTGGCTCATCCAGTGCTTTTATTCCATTTAAGAGGGAAGTGATGGTGTGATGTGGAAGGAAACAAAGATATGGAGTGAGGAGTGTCCTGGGTGCCACGCACACCTATTGGTGAATATTTCATGTCTAACCCCAATCAGAGCAGCAGAAGACTTTAATGTTTGTTTGCACATCTGTTCTCCTGTCCTGTATCCAGGTTGCTCTAATGACGGCTTACTCTTCTGACACAAAAGGAAAATACGAAGGCTTCACGTTGGCCTAGTATAAGTGTGAAAACGTCCCTGAAATATTCATGACATCCCAGCAAACATGCAGCATTTCTTTACATTCACCCAAAGTTCCTGTTCAGTAATACTTTACTTCTTGCATCTCAAAAAGACAGAACCCTTCCTAAACACAGTGTGGCGCTGTGCGAGGCGTCCCACAGTCCTGCGGCGTTAATCCTTTTCCTTCTTTGCTTCCCTGTTGGTCTCTCTGATTCGTCCGTATTTCCTCCAAAGCTCTCCACACCCATGTCTCACCCGATCGCTTCTTTTGAACCGTCACCGTCAGTCAGCTGACCGGCTCCACACACCCCTGGGCTGCTGGGAGTCGCAGTCCCATCGGGCAGGGACGCACTGTCCGGCGACGACACGGCCTCTCGCGACGTCACACTAGTTTCAGTTTTAAAAAGCCTGAGGAATTTCTTAAAACAGCTGGTCACTGAGTTATAGCTGCTAAAATCTAAAACAGGAGGACATTTGTTCTGAAGCAGTTCAAGTGGTGGATTAATTCAGTTCAGTTTTATTTCTACAGCTCCACATCACAACAAAGTTACCTCACAGCACTTGTTCATATAGAGCAGGTCCAGACCGACTGTTTATTACAGAGACCCAACAGTTCCCACCAGGAGACAGTGGCAAGAACCAGAACCAGAACCAGGATCTGGGGGACGGTGGCGACCGGTTGGGTCATTAATCAAACATTCATTAATTATTTAATCACTATCAAGGACTATCAATCTTTTCTATCATATTACATGTCACTTTTCAATTGGCTTGATTTCTTAACGGTAGCTTTGAAGGCTACCAGCAACGTAGCAACGGTTTGCGAAATG
This sequence comes from Gadopsis marmoratus, assembly GCA_036023855.1. NCBI lineage: Eukaryota > Metazoa > Chordata > Actinopteri > Centrarchiformes > Percichthyidae > Gadopsis > Gadopsis marmoratus. The sequence continues at coordinate 11,367 of JAVQJF010044153.1, read as the reverse complement.
ATCCAAACGCATTCCTTTCCAGCGAGTACATTTTAATTGTCTCTCTTTTTCTCTCTAATTGGCTCCACGTATGGGATTTGAATAAGAATATTACTAGATTTCCATTAATATAATCTATTCATTTATTTATTTATTTCTGCACACGAATCCTTTACAAAGCAGGGCATCGAGATTGAGCATTAACTCTTGGGCACTCAAGGCCCTTATCATTTCACTTCAAGCTTTGCTTTAGTGTAAAATATTACAAAACACACTTGCAATTAATTAAATAACCGCAAACTAATTGCCACCAGTGAACGAGGGGCCCTGAGGGTCTGGGCCAGTCGCCGACTTTGCTGGCTGCATATCCACTTGTGTGGAAACTTGAAGCACAGGGGGAAATAGTTTAAGCAAATTTAAGTACTAGATATAATTTTTTACAAAACTTAAGAGTAACCTCAGATGATTCAGGCCAAATAATTACGATTAGCACATTATGAAAAGAAAAGGTTGTGAAGTGACAGAAAAATACTGAATTCTGCCGACGTAGAAAGTAGCAAATTACTTTTAGTAGTGCAATTATGTACCATTTTGAGGTACTCTCTATTTTATACTGCTTTATACTCCTCTACATTTCAGAGGGACATATTACTGCACTATATTTATTACAGCTACTGCAGATTTAGATGTTACGTGCAAAATCTAGGAGCATCTTAAAAATACGCTCCTTTAGTGTAAAAAAACTCCCATTAAGTGTATGAAGTAACAACTTAGCGACCTCTCAGCCAGATCTCACTGCCTGTGAAACATTAAACAGAAACAACAACACACAACACGAATCATACGTTAAATCAGCAACACACCCAGCAGGTTAAACGAGCGGTATTTGATAAATGACAGAAATAATTTTGTGTTTAGTACTTTTGCAACTGGCCAGGTGATAAAATATCAACCACGTGTTTCATTCTGTGATTTAGTTTCCCCACTTGCTGTTGTTTATGGAACTAAAAGTGTGGACAGCACCCGCTAAAATGTGACCTACTGAAGTAAACTAGTTCCTCCTGCTCTGAATGTGTTGTGCATGAACCCTCACACTCGGTGGGTGGTCTGCACGCTGGAACCGATGCCACCATGACCTATCCTTCATTGCATTTCCATCAGGCACACCAAAGCTACTAAAACATGTCCCAGTGTCATTGTCACAGTGAGAGGAGAAGACGAAAAAAAAAAAACTCATCCTCTCTGCTCTGTCTCTCTCATTTTCTATTCATAATTAAAGTGTCTCAGAGGACCCTTGCACTGCACTGCCCTATTTCCATATTCACACACAAAGAAAGGCTTTTTATGCTTTGTTCTGTCTGGAGAAATCACTGCATTTCTTTCTCATAAATGGTGTCTTCTCGTCCCCACAGGCTTGGATTGTTCTCCAATTCAGAGTGTGGTTTAATGCCTTGGCTTCCATTTACAGCGTTCTCTCACGGTGTCTAAACCCGCGGTTTTCTGACTGTGATCGCACACTGTCACTTGACTTTAGTGTCCCATCAATGATGAACCCTTTGCGTGCAGGGTCTAAAGTCCAAATTCAACTGAAATAAAAGAAAACATCAAGAAAGCACTGATTTATAAATATGTATGAAGCCAACAGATCCGAGTATGTACGGCGAGTTGCACTCTGCTACAGACTATTCAACGACTTCATTGCAGAATTAATAAAATCATCCATTATAGTGTTTCTATTAGTGTTTCTGTATTTCCATTCAAACTGCACCTCAAAGTGTTTCATCTCTGTCGTGTGATGCAGATTCCATCTTGGTGTCCACAGGAAACAGCTGCACCCAGTAAACCACGCGTGGAAACGTAGATACTGAAACATCCAAACTGTTTTTATATCATGTGTTCTAAAGCAGCAGCTGTAATTTTAATGCCTGAGCTGCTTGTCAGATCGGAGAGGTCAAGGAGCCACCAAAAGCATTAGGGTTCACCTTCTGAGGAACATCACCACAGTGACACTAAACACTACCAGCCCTGTCACATAAATCACTTGGCTCAATGATCATTTAAAAACATGTGATCTTCAGATGGTGGGAACACCACAGAGTCGCCCTCACTGAGCACGGAGTTCACCCTCTGGGGACCACGAATAAGCACGACAGTCCAAGAGAGTCCAGCCATTAGCTGTGAGGGACCTTGTCCTGGAAAAGTGAAGACTTTGGCCAAAGGATGAAAGTTCACGAGGCCACTTTAATGATTAGTTATTAAACTGTTTTCCATACAGCATCTGGTCTCTAAAGTAGCAAACTCTAAAACAAAGCTTTCAAAGTGAGCATCTGCACTCCATCTCTCATTTCAATTTGCATTTCCAAATTGCTATTTCACAATATCCAGTTGTTATTTCAATATGCAATTCTGGTTGTCAGTTTTCAATTTTTTTAGCGTTTAATTATGGCTTGACTCTCCTGAATAGTAGAGTGAAGAACAATTGATTCACCTTTTTCTTTCTTAATATTACATTTTCCCTTCGATGATCCTCCACAGCTTCAGCTGTTACTAGGCTACAGTGTCTGATAATTGTTGGAAATGTAAAATGAGATGTATTGAATTTAACATGGCCTAACATACCGGACATGGCATTTTCATTGCAGTCCCACCTCAAACAGCCATGTCCTGGGTAAAATTAAAGGTTTCACTTGAGTGAGTACATGCAACACAACCCCAGAGAGGAACGCTGGACCAGTTAACTGCCTCTCTCCCGGTTCAGTGTGTCACAAACAACTTCATACGTGCCTTCATCCCGTCTCCTCACTGATTGTGCACATAACTGTGTCCCAGTAGACGGTTCATGTTCAATTATTGAACGCTTGGTTCCATACGACATGCATAGATGGCCTAATGGAAGTAGCAGCAGACAGAAAAATGAGGCCTCCTCAAATTGTTTTTGACAAGGAATTATTAAAGTCAATTTGACGTCCAAATTAAGTCTCGTGAAATTCACATGAATTAAAGTGAGTGTCTCAATTAACACAATGAACATCATCATTTATCAAACAGAATGCAATATAAACTACAGTGGAAGTGAAGCAATGTGTGTTTATTATTGCAGCTATGTGAGACATTCTCCTCATATAAGGAGTAAAAGGAAGCAGGAATGAGATCTGCATGTCTCAATGCAAACCAATGCTCCACAGGACGAGACGTGACCATGAGAAGAGCCACAGAACCTCAAAGAATGATGGGAAAAAATAAGGAATGAGGTTAATACAGGATGGATGTGAAGAGGAGGGGATGCTTCAATCTATAAACCATATCTTCATCTCTCGTGCTTCTCCATATCCTCTTTCATTATGCATGCTTGTCCCTCCAGACCTAACACACACACACACACACACACACACACACACTCACACACACTGTAATAAAATGTAGCAGCTGTGTAAAATGTCATGCTGGCCTTTTCTCAGATATGCGGTTCGAACCCAATCCAAATGTTACCCTTTCTCCCCTTCACCAGAGAGAAAAGAGGAGGAGAAGGACGAGGATCTACATGACTTGAGGGATGGAGGAGACAAGGGGAGGAGAGCGGCGGGCGGAGGACTCGGGGGAATACGACACAACAAAGACAAAAAGATCCAGCGACACAGTGAGGATACAGAGAGCAGCTCAGAAAGAAGGTTTGCAAACATTGGAGGGTAAGAAAGTCAGAGACAGACTTTGTTTTCTGTAAATCCTTCCGTGTACGAAATGCTCATTAACTCAATGTAATAAACATGAAATAACAACTTCTTGAATTCCTTCTCCTCACAGGGAGCGTGGCAGGAAAGTAGCATATGACTATTATAACCTCCACAGTAATGCACCTTTCAAATGAGCAGCAGCTGTAGCATCCAGTCGTCTAACAACTGAAATAACCTTTTCCCGTGAAAACTCTGATTCTAGCAGCGTTTCACATCTTCAACTGAAGGAGTTCAACTGAAAGCAAAATGGAGGATGGAAAATGAAGTTTCAGAATAATAAGGAATTCCTAAAATGTGCATTGAGACCAGCAGTGCACACTGAAGGGTGAGCAGCACAACGAGTCTGCATGGAAACTGGTTCTGTGCTGCTCATTTAACAGCCAGTCGGCTACAAAGATACAACGAGGATTAGTTTTGAATCAGCAAAGCTGAGCTGGAGATGTGTTTCGAATTTCAAGTCAATCTGCCTCGTGGTTTGGGCGTGCTACTCACAGATAATACCAAACATCTGAACACGCTATAAATGTAACGAAATGTAGAGAATTTTACTCTCTTGTAATTCTCAGAAGTGCATTACATTTTACACTTTATCTCTAAATAGTTATCCTTTCAATGTACATGTGGACATTTTGTTCCATATTTTAACCCGTGTTCTCTCTGCACCATCGACTTTTAGCGACTAACACACAGTCAGTGTTAAATCCAACACTTTAAAGATGGTTAATTTAACTCTTATTGAAGTATCGGTATGTCAGCACTGTAATAATTGACTCTTCTTGTAGTATAAAGTATAACACTTCTCAACACTTAGCTTTTGAAAGTGTGTGTAGTGTAAGGCATATCTAAAAGAATGACTTGTAAAATGAACTATGGAAAAACATAAAGCGCTGCTGCCGCTGTGGACACCACACGTGTGCGAGCTTCATGTTCTAAAATAAATGTGTTTTAAGCAAAGCAAGACCGAAAAAAGGTACAACCGAGGCTTGCGCTCGGTTGTACCTGGGATGTTAAACAGTTTTCGTCGATGTATTCCTTGTCTGTCACATATTCGACATATATCAATATTGACACTGAAAGGTGTATGTTGCTGGTCTGATGTCAGTATGACGTTCCGCAGGCCGGCGGTGTGGCCCGGCGTTAGTCCAAAGCTGCTCTGTGTCTTGTATCTTGCCTCCCTCCATCATCCCCTGATTTCTGACACCTGACTCAAGCCCCACCCACTCTCTGTCTCACCATGCAGCCAGAATCAGCCACATTTTTGTTTCTTTGCTCACTTTAATTACAATTATTAACTTCATTTTGTTTGAGTTCATCATGTTGCTTTCCTTGAACCGGGGTTTAACAGCCGTGACTGATTGCTATACCGTTGTGGTATCTAAACCAGCAGGACCAGCCACAGCTACATGTCAGCCCGGCAAAGCAGGTCAGCACTCCGAACCCAACACACAGTCACTGTAGCTGCACATTAGACATTAGATGTAGCACCAGACAAGACAGACGCCTAACTCTTCTGTCAGCTGCACATAAGACGGCCGACTGAAGCATGCGGCTGGAATCATTTCGCTATAGACACACTTAAGGTTACTGAAGATTTTGGTGGAACTTAAAAACCATCAACAAAGACCAGCTAATAAATACCAGGTGTGCTTACGTCAGTTATGGCAGCTTCACCAAGTTTTATTTTACGTGCTTGTACTAATGATGATATTTCCTTTCCTTTATAAGCAGAAAGGTCTATCCAGGGACAGCGGACGTAGGTTAGCCTCGGCTAATCCTGCATGCAACACATCGGTACGAGTGTTGCATCCAGTGTCTTGTCTTGCATTGTCGCTGAGGAATACGCAAATAAATAAATGGGGTGGTGTAATGTACAATTCCGCCTCTAGGGGCCCGCTAGCCAGGTTTTGTAGTGGTGTCTACATTTTTTGCCACGTCAGCCATATTCACTCATTATTTCTGCATTGAAGATCTTGCTATGCATCCTCTGGCTGAGGCTCATTAAAGCTTCCCTAATGATGGCAGATGATTTATAGATTTAGGGGGTGTAAGTGAGGAGGATGGTGGGTAAGGCGCACTTTGGCCAAATGGAATTCTGCCAGCCATGCACTATTTTTAGTCTCTGGGCCCTACGAAACTGGTAGGTAATGTACGCACGGACTGTGTGGGCGTCTCTAAGCACACCTGGTATTTTTGTTCTTGCATGTTAAGCAACGCAAAGTGCAAAAAGGCTGGCTGAGGTGGAATATGGATTGGAAGGTGTGGTGATTAATAAAAACACTCTCAGCCAATCGCTAGTCTGTGCAGACTGTTGGTATTTTAATGATGTCTCCTGAAGCTCCTAAGTTTGGTACCATTTGCTATTTACATGTGAGATGACACATGCTGTGGCTGTAGACCTAACTACTTGCTGATTGCATTGGTAAATGCTCATAGGGGAGAGGCCACAGCAGCCACTTGGCCATATTCTTCCGCCATTCATGAGGCCGTCAGTGGGATGGAGTATCTCGGCAAGCGTGGATGCTGTGGCCTCTGGCAGTGGCTCAGCATACTGAGGCTGCCCAGAGCCAGGAGGCAACTGAGTCTGGCTCGGGCAGCCGAATGGAGGATGTTGAGGCATCCACCTCAGCCGCCCCGCAAGCAGCGAAGGCGGTCGCAGGTCCTGCAGTTGTTAGGAGGGGAGGCAGCAGAGGAGGTGGAGTGCTTCAACAGGCGTCACCAGGCTATGCAACAAAACACGACAGGGTTCTTAGGCCTTTCTGAAGAGCTCGTGAGGAAGAAGTAAAGATTTTTGGTTTTGTTCTCTAAAGGATTGATGACATACGTCGGCCTATGTTCACCTTTTACTTTACGTCTCAAGCAAATCAAGAATGCAGCCTTTCTTTTGGAAGTCAAGTCCAGAGATAAGAAGGAGCTCTTTATTAAATATAAAGCTGTGACATGGAAAAAGCCAAAGATTTTAAATTCACAGTGACATCACAGGTGATCATCAGATTTCCAGCGTACAGTAATATATATGTATAAATATATAAATACTATAATATATAAAGTGTTAATTGTCAGTTGTTCCATGTGGAGGTGCTGATGACATTCCTGTATTTAAACACACACCCAGCCCAACACACAAATGAAGGTGGCTGGTGGTTTTCCGGGCTTCATGCATGAACACAAAGCATTTACATGGGGTCACCGCCAGCACTGGCCAACAGCTGAGCACAGTCAGGGGGAAGGGGGGGTGGAGAGACACATACATTTGACTAAAAACTTACTTTCCTTGAAAGCTGAGGTGAAAACATACAGACATTATCCACCCAAGCCAAGTAGGAATATCCCTGGTGGGTCAGCTTTACTGGCTAGTCATTCTCAGCTCAAGGTCCACTTACTTGCTTGTTCTAGAGCTTTTCACCACATCACTCATTAGCAAACTGAGTTTGCTGAATTGCCACACAGCTTCAGATGCTCAATATGATGACATTCACAACATGAGATGGAGTCAGAGTAGAATTCAGAAAGAAACCTCCCTGTTGAAACATGTCAGCCAAAACCACAAATGTCAACCTCATAGTCGCGCTCAAGTCAGAGGCTCACTGAAGTCCCTTTCTACCAATCCATCCAATACATGTTGAGATATTTCACAGGATAAGTGAATAAAATGGCATTTTGGTGGCGCTAAAGAAAGATCAGTCATTAGGGTTCACCCTCAAAGTGGTGGGTCGTCACTAGAGCCTTGATGCTAGCGAAAAACGTGATGTCGCAATCCCTCTGCTAATACAGTGAGAGCAAAAGTTATGTAAGTACAGACGACTGCAACGAACTTCAAATTCCATCCCACACACAGAACAACATGCATACTGGTGAACTCAGTTAGTGCGTCTTTAGATTTAACTCTCAGCAGGAGCTGCAGCAGCTGCTGGGAAGCGAAGGTCGACCTCAGCTGACTTTGCCCCAGCGACAGATTACCCCTCAACAGGTCACCTTCCTCTGAAAACAGATAAAAAATGAACAAAAGAAAATAATAATAATCTGAGGCGCTGACTGTGTGTGTGTGTGTGTGTGTGTGTGTGTGTGTGTTCAGCTGGGAGGCAGGCCGATCCATACATAAAGTGTTTTTTCCCTCCACATGGGTCAAATGGATCTAATAAATCATAACTAAAAGGAATGAATTGGGTGTTTTTTTTCACAGGGCTTTTGTCTGGTTTATTTAGCTGTATGAAGTGGTGATAAGGAAGCCATCAGTCTCCCTATCCCTCCTGCACAGCTCAATTTGTTGGCAATGAAAAAGAAAAAAGGGAATGAAGGAGAGAGAGGGGAGAGACAGAGAAGTGGCTGGAGAGGTGTTTTTGTCTGTCTCTGCCTTTCGTTTTATCTTTCTTTGTCTCTCTGAAGATCCTCTTCTATTTCGCCTTCAATGCCTCCTTCACCCTCTAACTTTCTGTCTGCACACCTTTTCATTTCCACGCCCTGTTTCTTCCCTTCCGTCCGTAGTGAACATACTGTCAGCTGCAACCCAGAAGAGTGGGCTTCAACCAAAGAGATGTAACAAAACTAAAGGCGGAACAATCTCCCATTTTCTGTTTACAAGGTGGATGTGTTTCGGGGCCTGACATGGCTGTCTGTGATCAAACGGCACAGGAATGGGAGAATCCGTGTGGAAAGTCAGTTTGGAAAAGGCAATAGAGCTGCGTACCAGCAGTTATGCATATGACTAATATACATTTGCATAAGTGGGTGCCATATTTTTGATCTGGTATCCAGATGCAGCTAAAGCCTCTAAACAAATCTAGCAAGTGGACTTTGTGTTACGATTATTCTGTCAAGCTTGACCACGTAGTTGTAGTTGCCTGAGGACAACAACCCTTAACCATTGAGGTGGCAGATCACCAAGCTGTCATATGAATCATTTAGGAAGAGACAACAAATGATCTCTTTTGAATTGTTAAGGAGTAAACCTGAATTGACCTTATGTGGCACGAATCTCTGCAAAATTGAAAAGGTTTCAGCCCGAACTAAAGACTTGTTCTCGCCTAAGGCCGTGTGGCTTTCCTGCATGAGCGTACAGACGCAAGAAATAACACTGGAGGAAAATAATAGACAGAAGTGGAGTTCCTGGTGTCCTGCTGTTCTTAATCAGCTGCATACAGCAGAGGCTTGTATCTAACTTATCCCGACAATATTTGTTTTTTTATGTTATATATTCCTTCTCTTTAACTGCATCTGTCCTTGCCGAAATCTGCTAAACTGGAAATGTTGGGACGACTGACAGCAACTCCACAAAGTGCATCCAGGCAACTATTTGCCTGACATCACTCGTTCCGTTCAGCTCAACAGCAACACAGGAAATGTCACTTCATCATCCTTGTTGTGTGACATTTCTGACAGCTCTATTGACTGATTGTGCTGGAAAACTACACACGTACCCAGAAACAAACAGCAAGTGATGAGACTTGGTTGGCTGACACCCCTGTCAGATGGGGAATAATCTGTTCATTAATCCCAATCATTTTTATGTGTATCGTCCATTATGTCATGGAGACAAAGTTGTCAACAACAGATCTTGCTGGTTCTCTGAATACTCAGCAATAACTTGCACATACTCAGTACTTACTGTGAGAATGATATTTGATCCCATATTTCACTATGTGAGATTTATATATAAAATCAATCAAAACAGAAGTTAGATCTGAGGGAACTGCAGGATAGGTGATAATTCTCTGTGGGTTTGTCACAACCAGCAACTCTTCTTTACGTATAGTCATTTGTTAACCAAACATATTGAATAAAGCTTCGGGGACATGCTAGTGGTTTGACTCTATGGATGGCAGTTTCGTCCAGTCCACCACTTTGGTCCCGACTGAAATATCTATACCACCTACAACTATTGGGTCGTTGCGATTTAATTTTATACAGACATGTTCTCAAAAGATGAATCCTAGCGTTTTTATTGATCCTTGACTTTTCATCTAGTGCCATGATCAACAAAACATGTGATTTGTAATACTTTGGTTTACGACAACATATCTGTGAAACTAATTCTCATCAGCCTTAGCGGTGCACTTCAATGCTTAGCCTTTGTCCATGTTTGCTATGTGGCGATAAGTAGCAAGTAACGTATTTGAAATTTCTTTGAAATGACCCCCAAATTACCACCAACGTATCCCAGCATTGGCCCCAAAATCCCAAAAAATTACCACAAAATTATTTAATATATTACATTTCGCTATTTCCCATGAAGTAGGTAATAAATAGCTGGTCATTTATTTAATAGATTTCAAAGAAAGTAATACGTTGTCTGGCAGAATGAAAGAAAAGCAGCGCTGTTAACACAACAACACAACAATACAGTAATGCAGGGTGTTTGTATGCCAGGACACAGAATAAATGACCACTGAATGTAATTATTGCAGAATGATTGCTGTGGCAGACACAGTTGTGTCTGTGATTGATTACGTGGGAGATGACGAAGTGATATTTGCAGCAGTGTTGCAGTGTGGCAACAGGAGGGTGTGTGAGAAAGATTTAGAGTTTTCCTGTAAACCACAGACTGGGGGTGCACAGTGTGTAGATGGGAGCAGAACCCAGAGGTTGGTGGCTCGAAACCTTCCTTTGCCAAATGAAAACTGTCCTCATATACAGCGTGATGTTTTTAGATGAAAAGCCGACATTGTCAGAAGTGTTGAAAATACGTCTGATTGGACACCGTAGTTTTATCGCAAGCAGCTGGTACAAATACTTTCATGTTATCCACTGATGGGTCTGCATTTGTTGCTTTATCTATCTATGAGTGCATTATCTGGTCATATCCAAAATATATATTTGTATTCGGTTATATTGTAATGTACAGTACTTATTGGCCACCATCACCCCAAAGCCTGTAAACTGTCAGTGCATTGTGTTGACTGGGTATAAATCACTGTCTATGCCAATACGCAGTCTGGAATGTCCAATTTTTTGTGATGTGTGATGATTCTGAAAGTTTCATGCGTCCACATGTTTTCAATATGTTGCTGCTGCACAGCTGCCACCGACCTTCAAATCCTTCCACAGTGTGCCATTTCATCAGCTTGGTTTAGTTTGGATGAATAGCTGGTCCGGTGTGACGACAGCAGGGACCTTCTCAGAGTCAGCAGGTGGTTGATGCATGGTTCTCCAGACACTCATTGCTAGATTGTTATTCCAACTCCTGTGTGTTGCTAGGACCATACCTGCCCGCCTGCTACGCTACATCCAGTGTGTCAAGCCACCCACTCACTTATCTCCGTCCGATGGCCACCTACCACCTACAGGCTCCTCCATGTTCTCTTGCTCCAGCCCGACCCCAGTTCTGCCAGGCCCAGTTCGTGATCTTCACCTGCTCAGTTCCCTGAGGAGAGGGGAATGACACATCCTGTGAAAATTCCCCTCTTGCCCCTTCAGGTGGTCTGTTCCTCCTTCCAGCTCAGGTCCTCCCCCAGAGGTCTGGGAGCTGGAGGGTCCAGTATCTTGGCTGTTCCTAGGTCTGCACTCTTCTGGACAGAGATCTCAGGTGTTGTTCCTGGAATCTGTTGGATCCACTCTCCCAGTTTGGGGGTCACAGCCCCGAGTGTTCCGGTTACCACGGGGACCACTGCTGCCTTCACTCTCCACATCTTCTCCAGCTCTTCTTTCAGCCCTTGGTGTTTCT
>JAVQJF010044149.1:0-34496 GCA_036023855.1 Gadopsis marmoratus | reverse complement strand
CCTGTGTAGGGGGGAGTCACCGCACCTTCTATAATTTTATATATTTATTTTCCCCCCCCCCCCCCACGGACTTTAATTCTCCCTGCTGGTTAGCCTGAGCGCAGCGGACGAGGATGCAATCTGCTCCTGTAACAGCGGATAAGCGGAGTGTCAGCAGCGCGCAGGCGCACTGGCCCGGCGAGCAGAGGAGCCCCGGAAGGCTGCGTTCAAGACATTTACATCAAACTCAGCAGAGGTCTCACTCACTCAGGTGGATAACATCCCAGGGTAATAGTTTTTGATGTCAGGCCCAGCCATGTTCATCCTGGGGAAACACTTGGCAATACAAACTGGTTTACACATCACATGTCACAACAATCCAATTGGTTAAATTGCTCGATTGGTTCCCTGAGGAATAAGGGCACCTCAGCCCTACTGGTCAACGCCAGAGGAGGAAGTGAAGGGTTAAGTAGAAGACGATGGTGACTGCAGCACTCATCACTGCTCAACTGTCCCTGCACATTACAGAGATAAGCCTTCAAACTTTCCCTCTCCTCTCTCTCTTCCACTTCATGTCACTTTGCTGACCTCTTTTCTGATCTCTCATTCACCCTCTCTGAACTCAGTGTTCACCAGCAAAGCAGTGCATAAAGCACAGGCCTCACTTATACAGCACCTTCCCAAAAAAAAAAAACTGAGTTCACAAAGTGCTTTGACAGACAAAGAAAAAAAACAGGATACTCAGAAAGCAGTAAAATATTAATAAAATGAAGCAAGTTAAAGATGAATAAATACAAATACTAGTAATTAAAACCAATAAACATGATAAAAAGATTATATAAAGATGACATCACATGAAAGCAAGTCTATAATAAAGGGTATTAAGAAGTGATTTAAAGGATCTAAGGCTGCGAACTGGCTCATATGTGGTCAGCATTTCTGCTATATAGCTTGGGGTCAGACCCAGACGTGCCTTATACATTATCGGTAAAATCAATTCTTAATCGAACGGGGAGTCAATGGAGAGAAGCCAGGATCGGGGTGATGCGATGTTGTCTGCTGAAACCAGCAAGAAGCCGAGCTGCTGCGTTCTGAACTAGTTGGGAGGCGAGAGAGTGACTTTTACCTTATGCCAGAAAGGACGGAGTTACAGGAGTCGAGTCTGGAGAAAACGAGTGCGTGAATGAAAAAGCAGGACAGGACAACAGTTTTTGTGCAAAGCTCAGATCAGAATCAAATAGCAGCGGGTGGCTACAAGGGCGAGGTCATATTGCACAACTCAAACATGGATCCTGCCAACGTTCCTTTGTTAAGAGGTGGTGAAATTGAAACTGGTTTGTCTGGTAAGCCTGACTTCCACTTAAATACTAGAGAAGAGCGCGGCTTCAGTCCAACCCCGGTTCCAGAGTGCGTGACTGGAGCTGTCGAGAATGCGTGCGTCATACAGAAACCTAGGCACGAGCAGCCTAGTTGTATTAGTTATAGACAACTCAATTCAAAACGCCAAAAACAAGTGACGGTTGTGCAATCGGGTTCATTTGGGTGTTTCCAATTACACAGATCTCACAATTACAATGCAGGACACATATATGTAAAAATAACTGGGTGACTATTATTAGGCTATTGAATTACTGCACAGATTGTAGCCGTTGGACAACAAAAACTAGACTGACGTGTAACCAAAAAAATAAAACCCCCCACATAAACCAGGCCAGACGTCCGAGGACTGTGACCCTTTGTTAAGGGCGCACCTGTCCAGGGGCCACCTGTTCCTCTGCAAGTCAGCAGCATCCAGGGAAGCAGCAGCTGACACAGTCTGTGCCGGAGAGAGAGAGAGACGGAGAGAGGTTGGATTTCATTTCTATTCTCCAGGGAAGGGGAAAGGATGTGAGCCGATTTCACGGTACATTGTAAGTTGTCATTTCTACACCACCATCACCACCCAAAGTGTCCTGACGGGCCACAGGCCCTTTTGGTTCCTCCCCAGTGGCCATGCTCAATGGCGGAACACCAACGATTAGGCCAAACTCTACAACTTCACGTAAACACTTTAGTCTAGATGTTATTTTGACGTTGATCCCACGGCCAAGCCTTTCCCAGCCAACTAGGCTGAGCTCGGACCTCAGGTCCCACCCTGCGGAAGTGTCCATGGGCAAGCCAACGTGTCTCTGGCGTCCCCAGATACGGGTTCATCCATCTGACCTTGCCCTCTGACTTGCCCAACGGCGTTGTTACTGTGCCATCGTGTTCTGTGCCTGGGACGCGGCTAAACGCCGGGAACTGTCCCATAATCAATGTATTTGTGGACAAACTGTCGGCTGAGCCTGCGAGCCCCCGTCACCAGCACCGACGTTCAGCCGAACAGCGCAGCCAGATGGAAACTCTCAACAACCCCATCGAGACGGCGCGAGCCGAGGACGCCGGGGACCTTGTAAACAAAAGACGCTCTCATTCAGCCCCTCGGTCCTTCGGCCGACGTTACCGACGCTGCCCGACAGCTGTGCGGCAGCGTCGGGTCCACTCACAAAATCGGCGATTCTCACCTCAAAAGTCGCGGCTGAAGGGGGGGGGATTTGTGCCTGTTTTTTTCCAGCCGCCCGTGCGTTAACTTTTCACAGCCATCGCGACGATAAGTTCTCCCCGGGTTCGGTACTTTAGCCTCCGTGTGCTCTTTTCCGGGCTTTTAGCTCCGCGCGCGCCGCCGCATGTTCCAGACGGCTTCGTGGCGAACGCGCGCACGGACACCTCGTCGTCGCCCCGTGCGGCGTTAATGACACCGGTGCGGCCGCGTAGGTTTCACCTCAAACAGCCGAGCGAGGAAGGGGAATCTCCGAGGAGCAAACAGAGAACCAACGTTACGTCGAATGCGCGCCGGCGCGTCAGCCGCCGCCGCCGGCGAGCGCACGCAAACGTGCGTACAGTCTATTCAAGAATACGAGGGCAGAAAACTCCATTTCCCGTGTTCAACGCGGACATCTTCAACTAGGATATCCGGGTACGAATGTCGTCACCTTTGACCAAACATAAATAGCCAAATCTATATATTTATACGGCGCCTAACTAACATAGATTTATATTGAAATGAGTCACTTCGTCTCTTCCTTTCCTGGTGTTTGCACGTACTGTACAAACACCCTCGTTACGGCTGGATTTAAGTCTTGAGTTTCAAATCTCAGTAGGTTCCGCCTTCAACCCGCAGGCCGGTGTCAGACGGCGGCACTCTAGTGTCACCTAGTGGCACAACCGTCTGATTTGAACCATAAGTATCAGTCATGTAGATTGATGGGTGTAAATGTAATAAAATAGACATTTTCACATCTCAAAATGTCCCCTGACTCCTACAGGCTTCATAAAATATGTTCCTAAAGTCATTTTTTTAAATGTATCGAAAGCATCCAACAACTGTGATATCAGTGGAGGCAGGATGAATCCACACTGGCTGACTGCAGGAGGCAAGTCACAGGGATCATCAGCAAAGAGAAAATATGTCAATAGGAGCACTGACACCCAACGTAAAGGAACATTTGGTCTCAACAAGTAAGTCCCTCTGACTACATTTCTAATGCTGGTAATATTATTACTACTACTGCTAGCAGCCTATAATATTATTAATAGTAGTAGTTTGTGCCTACATTAATTATGTGCTGTGTGGATTTCTGCATTATAGTTTTGTTCATGACTCTCTGTTTTTTGTGCAAACTGAGCAGCTGTGACACACTTTGTGACATTTCACTGCTTTGCGTGTCACATATTCAGATGTTTAATGTGACAATACAGACATATCACATCAAATCATATCATGTTACTACTGGTGCGGTTTCTCCAGTGGCTGCTGTTGCAACCACCGTCGCCGCCACGACGGTAACTGATGCTGTGAGTACTACTGTGGTACGTCTTTCTTCTTATGTGTGATTGCTTTAAAGCACTTCAACTGCAGCTTAAAATTTATTGGCCCTAAGGAAAAATTAAGTTTGACATATTGTAGTATATTACCACTATGGCCATTAAACCAGTAAACATGGGGTGTTACCACTGCCCCTATTACTACGTCTGCTGGTCTACTCCAGCTTTACCACACAGATCTGCTCTTAATAGGTACACTCCTCTGATGATTTGCTCATTGTCTGTCTGTCTGCCTGTCTATCTGTCTGTCTGTCTACTTTGAAGTTCTTGCTGAATTACAGGGTAAGATTATTTGACTGGTTGTTGACTTTTGTTTTTGCAGCCTACCAAACAGTGAGTTTTAGGGTGACTGGGCTTCAGTGTTAGAGCTACATATGACTGGAATATTTCTCTATGGATTACGTTTTTATATTGAGGTTCATGTAGTATTGCTCTAAAGTCGTTTTCTCCCTAAAGGGACATTTATTATTTCCAATCAACCATTTGGACCTAGCTTTCCAGCACTATTACCACAATTTCCCCCACTGAGGGACCAATAAAGCATGATCTTATCAAGACATAGGCTTAATTCCAATATATTGCGGTTGAAATTTTTACCATGTTGTTTGTTTTGTTTACCAAATTGAATTGTTTGCTATTCCTTTGAACCCACGAGTTAAATTTAAATTTCATTAGGCTAAAGGGTAGCATGTGAAACATTCAGTGAGTATGGATTATCTCTGTTACCGCCGGTGTCACCCGGATTGTTTGAACTGGGGAAGTTCAAAGGATTAGTGCAAAAGCAACTGGGCCTACTTCAATGATGACATAGCAGGGCGAAATCTACAAACCCATTAATGTCTTTAGTAACGTAATTGCCCTGTGAAATAACATGCAGAATTGAATTTAACACTTTGGTGGGCCACTCGGGGCTCGTGTTGGGTGAATGCGAATTACACTAATAACTTTAATGGAAGTTCACAAATGAATAACAGCCTCGGGGCTGTCCTTGACATGAATCTTTTGGGAAAATGACTCAAACTATGTATCCTCCTGAGACCCAGCCTATTCATTTATGTCCCCTGTAGTGGACATTTGGTTTTTGCTCCATATCTTTTGACTCATTTCAGCTGCCCTGCCAAGTCCTGCTGTAACCTGGCATTTCCCAATGCTATCTCATGTGTTTGGGGTGGAATGAGGGAAACATTGTTTTCACGTAAGACCCCCCCCCCCCCCAGGTTCTCAGGAGGATGTCTCTTGGATTACAGTGATTTATCTGTATGGCTGACTTGAGCGAGGCGGAGCAAAGCATCCTTTGATAGAAGCAGGCGGAGGAGTTGAGAACACGAGTCTGGGCGGAGGAAGTTACCGCTGGACGTCCACGGGACACCACGCTGTGGGAATGTTAGTACCCGGCGCCACGAACTTAATCCCGTGAGCTCGGCGACGCGGGGTGTTTTGACGCTGACTTGACGTTAGCCGACCACGGGGAAGGACAGGAAAGCAGGACAGTTCTCGCCAAGGAGGTACGTTATGCGAATGAACGCATCTTTGTACACTTCCTTTTTTGTTTTTTTTTTGTCTCCTTTAGACACTTGTGCACTTGTCCGTCGCCAGCGCGAGGTAAGAGTTCAGCCGCGACGTTTCTTCAGGGTGGGTTTTATTTTATGTTATTTTATTTTATTTTTTTGGGGGGACTACCTTTTCAGAGACGACTGGAAGTTGCTAGCTAGCCCAACTTCACTCGGCACATTGTTGTCCGTGGCCAGTGTCGGGCGCGTGCACGCTGTTGTCATGACAATGCTGGGGAAGCTCAGCGCGAGGCACGTTGGGAGACAAAAGACACCAGCTTCACTGTTCAGCTTCTGCAACAAAACTCAACTCAAAGTTCACTGAAAGTCTGAAACAAAACCACAGGGGGGTGTTGTATTATGGTCTTCTGTGGACCGGCGGCTTTACTAACGTTTAGTCACTGGTATCCTGTGGAAAGAAGAGCACTTTGGGAGGTAAGGGGGTCAGAAGGATATGTGGGATCTGTTGGGCTAAGGTGTGTCCTGTGTTTATATGAGACAAGTTGTAACCCTGCCAGTCAGGAAAGGGATGCTTTTAGTCGGCCCTCTGCTGTTTTATGGCCAACACACATGTGGAAATGACTGGCTTCCACAATAGAGAGTGACCAACACAATTGTCTTGGGGGGAGGAAAAAGATGTGTGTGTGGGCGAGTGTGTGTGTGCATGAGGGACAAAAGATGTGTCATTGTATGTTTCATAGGGCATGTGTGCGTAGAGGTCAGGGTCGCCGCATGGTCATCGACTCATGTGATGACATGAGGGGGCACGAGGGTAGCGGAGTGTGTGTGTGTGTGTGGGGGGGGGCTCTATTTATGTCACTACTGCAGATGTTGCCGTACATGTACAGTACACACACCCAGGCGGGGGCAAGTCGGGCAGCTACTGGCACGAGTGTGGCTAATGACAAGCAGGATAAGCTCTCTCCTTTGATGACTCATGATTGTACTTGTGTACAATCTTGTGCAAGGGAAGTTTTCACTGCTCCAGATGCTAAAAGATGACAGCCTCATGGACCAGTGCCATAGTTGTCGCTGCGTGCAACGCCAGCAAAATATCATAACCTCAGCCGCCCTCCAATCCTCCTGCTCCAAGATAAAACACTGGGTGGCCATAACACTAGGGAGATTGAACCACAGCAAAGTCAAGAAGCTTCCTATATTTAATTATTATAATCCGTATGTTTTATGTCTGATTGTCTCTAATTAATGGTGGAACTTAAAAGCTAGTCATTGCATCCAGTGGCACCTTGCTCTCTGATAAGTAAATCTTTTTTTTTTTTACCTTGAAATATGGATCAATTAATAAATGAAACATCTGGTGTATAAAACATCAGAAATGAGTAAAAAAGAAAACAATATCACAGTTCCCTAAATCTCAAAGTGACCTCTTCTTGATTGCTTTTTTTGTCTGACTAACAGTCCAAAACCAAAGATATTTAGAAGCTGGGATGAAGGAAATTACCTAAACGATTAATAAATGATCAAAATAGTTGTCAAAGTTGCAAAAAGCTAAAATGCCAGAGAGCTGGCCAGTTACAGATGGTAATCTTTTCAATCACAGCAAAAGAAAACTTAAAATAGTGAATTAATACAGAAACTCTATCTCAATGAAATCCACTACAATATGTTTAATAATTATAGCCATACATTACAGTCACAAAATTGCTTCCAATCATATTAATTATGCATTTAAAGATAATATATGGCAACGTATCGCTGCATTGGTTATTTGTCTTGCCAAGGATCTGTATCAGCCTTCCCTCTCTCCTTGTGTGTTGGGGCATGCAGCCGCATCTCCCCCAGTCTGGCTTGCACCCGCAGGGCTTGGGAGCACGCTGACAAAGACGCATACATGCACACACTCATGCACATGGGGCAACATGAACAAGCCTACATCAAAAGATACATCTGTTTCTTATGCATGTTTGATGGGACAGGCAGGCAGCGGCTGGCCACTGCTCCAAGTTACAGCACGGATTAGTGTGCATGACTAGGTGGAAGCAAAGCCGTGAATATGGACTTTGGTCAGGGAGAGAAGGTAGATACAGTACAGTGATGTGAAAAGAGAAGTGAAACTGTGTTGAATATTTGCTTCTGGTCTCTTTTTCATAATTCCGTCTTAAATGACAGTTAGATGACCCTTTGGCTTAAAAACCAGGTATTCATTGAACTAAAGGTTTCCTTCTGTGGCAGTAATCGTATGATAGCCACCGCTAACGCCAAGTGCATGGCGATCTGGGTAGAACATATCATAAAGCTGAGGCACTATTGAGTTAATAACTCTTGCCTCTGTTGTGCAGTGTTGCCTTTTGTCCCTGCTGTTTGATGTATTGTTGGCCTTTTTAGCTGCGAGCAGCTTTCTCTAGTTGTCACTCTGTTGCTCAAACTTTGCCATTCGTGGACACAGTTTCAAAAAGTGTATCGGCTGGTTTCCCAGACAAGGATTAAGCCCACTCCAAGGACATTTAGGAAATGGCTCAATGAATGTCTCTTTTTACTTTTGTCTATATTTTGTAGGCATGAGTTTAGTTTAGTCGGTAAATTCCATGTTATCCTATATAATCTAATGAAATTAGCCTAAACTAATTGTTTTCTCTCTAGATGAATATATTTCATGCATTAATTTATGCAAAAGGTAATGTCTTAAAAACGGTCAAAATACCAAAGAAACTAAATGTACAATGATAGGAAATGGAGAAAAGTAAGCAACGTAATTAATTTAAAAACTGACTAATTTCCCCTTGATCGATTTAATAAATGAATAGCTTCAGCACAAGTCAGGTTTGTCATTTAATTCGGGTGGAAACCAGATTTGACCTTGCAGCACAATGCGATGCACACTGTCAACATCCTCTGTCTTTGCGTTGCCAGGGTTTTTTCGATCAAATCAGTGAAAGCTGGGATTGGCTGCTTATCCGTTTTGACCGCAGCCGATCTTGGCACATGGAGATATGCGCATCCCAAATTTAATTGAAGTTCACCTTCCAAAACATTCAGCACTTTGGATCAAGAGAGCGTCCCGTCGGTTCAACTCGACAGCATGTCTCCGCTCTCGCCAGATGTTCTGCTTAATAAACATGCAGGCTTGGGGGGGCGAGATACACACCCATACACAGTTTATCCAGGTGCCGCAGCTCTGCATAATTACTTCACTTTGACATGAATAGCATTAATTAGATTCATGGTGTGTTTCCTTGAGTGAGATCTGGGTCGGTGCTATTGGTGTACTGAAGGTTTTGTGGGCGATCAAGTCTTTCGAAGTGTGTTGCATGTGTTCTTGAAAGTAGCTTTCATGCACATTCTATTGAATGAAGTTTTGCTGTGTGTGTGTGTGTGTGTGTGAGAGAGAGAGAGAAGAAAAATGTGATTTAGAAAGTCAATCCTTGTCACAGCCGTTCAGGTAAGTACCAAATGCAAAAAATCAGACGTAATCTTTGTCAGGATGAGTTGAGAACTTGATAATCCTGACCACATTTATTTGCTTCAGTGCTTCCTCAAATTCTCAAGGTGTCTAAGTAAAGGGACGGGGTCCTGGGTAGTGATTGTGAATACATGTAGGAAAGTCCGGGACGGCAGAGAAACCAGCTCTGTTTTCATCATAAATCACACAGTATGAAGACAACTTTGAAACTCAACACCTCCAGATCTGAGAGGCCTGCAGAGGCCTTTAACGAGACAGAGAGAGCGTGACAGATATAGAGGACTGACAAAAAGACAAGGCTATGGTTTGAGTGATTGTACCTCGTCTATGTTTCCAGGAACCATAATGACACCTCCGGGTTTTAAAGCGAGTGATGATTTTGATGAATGGGTGAAAGATAGCATACCCAATCTGCTTAGTCATCATTGCTGTGTCTTTCACATAGTTCGAGGTGTATGCTAACTGGTGCCAGGCTAATGTGTGTGTGTGTGTATGTGTTCCCAGGCAACAGCCAGAAGTCACGCTGTAAGAGGAGGACTACCAACCCAAACCTGGGAGCCACTGGAGCCCCAGGGTGCTGGAATGGAGCAACTCTTAGAGTAAGAAAGATAGTGTCTTTATTTGACCGTTGGTTTTACACAGTTTGTTAACATCTTTTATTGTGTTTGCTAAATGAACTTCCGGTCTCTATTTTGGGGCTTCCTGGAACTGTTGTTGCCCACTGGATTTGCTTTTCAACTATATATAACAGCAGCCCGCTGGGTCTCTTGGATACTGTAGAATATGTGTACAGAAACACTATAGGCTATATACTGTGTGTGTGTGTGTGTGTGTATGTATATGTATATGTTTCAGTCCAAAGCTATTTTGAAGACAGATTCAGATTTAACAGTACTGGCTTGAAGGTTTGTATTTAAGCGTCTGTGTGAGCTGAGGCGAGGCCATTTGAAAGGGAGCATGAAGATCATTCTGACTCCTTGTCTATTTGAAATACAACATCTTGACAGAAATTGAAAACGAGCCCAGTCGCACTGTTCTTTATGGACAACTCTTTTGGCAGCTGATGACATCTGAACAGATGCTCTGTGTGTCTCCAACCTGTCTCTCACTGTTTTAGTAGGACAGGTTGATGAGGTGGTTGAAAGTTTACAGCCCAACGTGCCTGGGCGTTTTGAAAGCCTGTTATTTTCTATTTTTAGTAAACAGGATTTATCATCATCATCACCATCCAGTGTGCAAAAGGTAGCAGTTTGCATTGATGAATAGAGTTTCTGGAAAGTGAGGGTTGGAAACATGGCCTTGCAGTCACAATGGTGCAGGGAATGCAGGGAACACAAAGGAGCCCACATAAAACCATGAATACACTTCGGTAGCAGCTGCACACATGAATCCATGGACGCACACAGTTATTCATAAACTTTGCAGGACACAAACACACACATTCCTACGCGATGTCTCTGCTTCAAGCAGTGAGTCAACAGAAAGATAAAAAAAGAACAACAACCTGGGAATGACACCATAGAGGAGTGATAACCAAGCTGTTTGTTTGAAGGCAACCTCACGCTGTTGGGGGATGGGGAGCCGATTTCTAAACATTCTGACATCTACCTACCTACCTACCTACCTACCTACATTATGTGTTGTTATTCGCCATCAAAACCTGCTTTTCTTCTTTCACTGCATAGTAGCTTCCTGTGTAAATATATCCCTTCCCCTCTTTGTCGGTGCTGCTTCAGCTGAGCAGAGTGCGATAACAGCCACAGGAGTTGCATCTTCTCGGCTCTGCTGCGTGTCCTCTTCCCTTCTTCTCAACACATCCTGCAGATAGCAGGAACAGGATTGGCATTGTGTTTCTGGGGTGTGTGCACATATACAGTAAGTGCTGGGTTTCTCTCTCTGTGTGTGTGTGTGTGTGTGACGGTGCCTTCAAGTATGTGTATGTGAATCACAGACTCGTCACTTGTCGCTTCATTATACCTCTCTCTCTCTCACCGGCGCGAGTAGATGCGGCATGTATAATTCATGCCTGTGACTGTGCCCAGCAAGGAGCGCGTGCCTACATGCTTTCTCTCCTACTCGCTACACCTCAACCTGTCAAGTGAAGCCCCCCTCATTTCTCATACTCGCCGTGACGCGTCCGTGATTGTTGAATCACCCTCCTCATTATCCGACACCCCCTCCGGCTCCTATGCCAACGTGACTAGCTTTCTCTTAATGATGAGGTTACGCCACCGACCTGCCTCTGCACCGTGCCAAACAGTGGAGTGACAGACAGAGGTTCTTGACTTGCGCAACTCCGCTCTCCTCTCAGGCCTGTGACTCACTGGTGAGTCATCGGAAGAGGGAAAGGAGCTATAAATGCACCCCCATGCAAGACACACATGCACTCGTGCTTGTAGTTGTATACATGGCGAACATATGCGCACAAGCACACACCTTCTGTGTTGCTAGGCAAACTCTGTTGGAGTCGCAGTGTGTTGATGTTCATTATGGTGTGTGTGTGTGTGTGTGATGTCTGTGTACACCCACAGATGTCATATGTCTGTCCTTCCTCTCTCTTTTTGTGTCCGAGTACACAGACAAATTATTTTTAATAATCAACATAAAGCAGAACCAGTAATTGTTTGACACTTCCCAATTTTTTCAAATCCAATTTCTGTTCTGTTAATAATAATAATAATAATAATAACTTTATTTATATAGCACCTTTCAAAGCAAAGTTACAAAGTGCTTTACAATAAGAACACATAAAACAGTACAGTTATTCCAGTAAAAAAATACAATAAAATGATGCAATACAATAATTTATAAGAATAATACAATAAAATAATACAAGATTCACATAGGTTAAACAGGTTAAAATAATGTACAAGGTTAAAAGGCTGTCAAAAAGAGAGAAAAAAGATAAAGTGAGTTATAAGAAGCAGATGTCGATTTTGCTTTAGGGGCCCAGACAGCAAAGTCACAGTTCGTGACAAGCCGAGATTTTGGCACTGTAAGTAGGGCCCTGCCGGAAGATCTCAGGCAGCGATCAGGCTCATAGAGAATTAGTAGCTCACAAATTTAGGCTGGAGCCTGAGCGTTCATGGCTTTAATCACCAGCAATAAAATCTTAAACTCACAGGGAACCAATGGAGGGCCACAAGGATTGGTTTAATGTGGTCGCGTCTCTTAGTGCGAGTTAAGATCCTGGCAGCAGCATTCTGAGTCAGTTGCAGTCTTTTGCTTGCTGATGCCAGAATAAAGTGCATTACAATAGTCCACCTTGTAGAAATAAAAGCATGGATGACCTTTTCTAGGATGCAATTGAAAGGATTGACCTCATCGTGGTTAGCTGCCTCAACTGGGCAAAACAAGACCACATACATTAGTTACCTGAGAATCAAACACAGCTCGGAGTCAAAATTAACGCAGATATAATAAGATAAGACCAAGCATAATGATGAGGATTACTGAGAGTTTTGGTAAATTGGGTTCACAGTGGCAGCTATTCAGCCACTAGAGGGAGACACCACCATTAGTTTCTAACATGAAAAGCAAAGTTCATCCAGTAAATGATATTATATTATTATCTTCACATGAATTCGATCATATTTCACTCTTACTGTAAATAAATAGTGTTTTTAAGGATGGATGTTTGTTGCTTGATTGATGTTGCCAGTTCATAAATGAACTCAAGTTGTAGCATCAAAGTGACTGCAACCAACAGTATTCCATATTTCAAACATCTGTTTGGGAGAGTGGGCGATAATGCCACTTTTTAATGCCTCATAACAACGTTTCACATTAACATTCACATTCACATCTGCAGTTTAGAACTCCTAAGAGGCTCATTAGCTGATGCAGATATTTGTTCTAATTGTCAAAGACAAAGACAAATGTAACTTATATGAAATTAGTCATTTGTTCCTGAAGGAAGTGTGGTTCTATATTAGATTGTACGGTTTAATATCCCATGACGCAACCTGTCATGCCTCTGGAAACCTCATTATTCTCTGCATCACAATTTCACTTGTGTTACAAAGATCACATTATCATTTACGTAAAGGGGGTCATCATTGGAAATTCACATACATAAATTGTCATGTTACAGTAAAAGGAAATGGTACTCAAACAGTGATTGCTATTGGATGTCATACAGTACCACTGCTTTAGGGATTAAATGACAGTTAAATATGGTGCTTAGATTCCTCAGGGGGATTTCCCTTCCCTTGCATGTTATCCAAGAATGCATCTCTTTATTGTACAACACAACCACAGAGAAACATCTTGTGCATGTATACAAAATGTCAACATTATGGGAGTTTAATAAAACAATACCTTGTGTAGGTTTAAAAATGTACCCCAAGTTTTATAAAATTTAAACAGTTTTTTTCCCCGTTTCATGTACGTATGGAAACTGATAGCCCATAGGAGATGATTCATGTTGCCGTGGGGATGATGAAAGTGTCATCATCGTCAGGCTATCAGGGACTTGTAAGTGCTGGATTTCATGTGACTGATGGAGCTGCTGTGTAATCCTGGATTAGGGATTCTTCACTGGATACTGTAGCAGCAGTCAAACTCTCAGCTCCATGATTCTTATGTAATGTCTATAAACCGACATGAAGTGGCTTAATCCAAGGTTTAAATATGGCCACCTTGGGCAACAAATATAGGAGATTTGGAAGCTTTTAATAGCCCATTCTGTCCCTCTTTGTCTCTACATCAGTATCATTTGTCTGGAACACCTGGCCAGAACAAATTTACCAGTCCCGTTTTCTAGGAGTTGAATTACTTGCACTGAGGTTAAGCTGCCGGAAATCTGATCACGGGCTCTGGCATTAGATTCATCCACACAGCCGATAAAGAAATCACTGTTGGGAAACTGAGGCCCAAGCTATTTGAAGAGGCAATTATAGGACTTTACACAGTGAATCAGTATTTCAAGGAAACCAGAGGCAGCGCGCTGACATTAGAAAGCTGTCACCTTGAAATCAGAGCCCAAGTGTGATAGACAGGTGGGTGACACATTTAAAAACAAATAGAGATGCTTCCATATAGGGCATGAGGGGGACAGTGAAATGTTCTGGTGAAAATGATGTAAAGAAAATGATTATAAAGTAGATCGCAATGCTCACTTACGCCGGTGCTTAGTCGAATGTGTATTTCCACAGGATCTTTGTCACTAATCATACTTGTCACTTTTATTGTCAATGTTCATGTGGATTGTATTTTCTTTTTTTATTTAAAGGTGATTGATGGGTGCTCCAGTTCTCAATGCCTCCTTTGTGATCTACACACACACATAGTACATAGTTAATTTAGTTTTGTAACAATGCACTCTCACTATTTACCCAGGGTACACTATAAGCAAACTACAAACTATAAACTTGACACCTCTTGTCCAGCAAAACACACAGGTTCGGAGTGAAATGAATATGTCATTCATAAAGTAGCTGCTGTCTTGTTAAGCCACAGCTTCAGGACGTGTTTGGCCTAATGACAGCGTTGTCAGACCATTTGGCTTGTTTTTGCTCTTGCTGTCCTGTTTATTTGTTTGATCTTTGTCACAATTCAGTCCTTGAGGTGCCTGTTTATATTGTGCTCATCACTATGCATTCATGCTGAGTGGAAGGGCTGCTGCATATGTTTG
Source organism: Gadopsis marmoratus (assembly GCA_036023855.1). Taxonomy (NCBI): domain Eukaryota; kingdom Metazoa; phylum Chordata; class Actinopteri; order Centrarchiformes; family Percichthyidae; genus Gadopsis; species Gadopsis marmoratus. Next base: position 20,008 of record JAVQJF010044149.1, on the reverse strand, counting down.
GGTTGGGAAGACAGATTATTGCTGCCGGACAGGGAATGGCTGTGTGTTTCTGTGCTCGTGTGTGTGTGTGTTTGTGTGTGTGAGTGAGTGACTGTGTCTGATTCTGCAAGGCTGCGCGAACAGCATAGCTGGAAAGTCTCATGGCTGTGTCTGTAGAGAAACATCATCTCAGCACACAGTCAAAACCTTCTGCAAACACTCACATGTGCGCACATCCCTATTTGTTACTATGTTTCCTGTTATCTTGTTATTATATCATTTTGTGTGTAGTTGGTGTCGGATCATCCAAAAGACATACTAGTTTGTGTTGTGGTGCCGCGAACACCACTGGAGGAGCACTCATCTCACGCCGAACACTCCGCCTCCACATACGCGCGCGCACACACACAAATACACGCAGCATCCTAATTACTCTCCAGACAATGATGACATGGGGGAACGACACACAGCGCAGCTCAAAATGAACTGAACTGCTGCATAACGAATCATGGAGGGCGGTCGGCTGGACACCAGACATGAGCAAAATCAGAAACGGTGGTCGGCTTCCATCAAAACAGGACGTGTGTGTTGTGTGTGTTTGTGTGTGTATGTGAGGAAATCACTGGAGTGAGGTAAAATGTTCTTCAGAAATGTTTATGTGAGAGAAAAACAAAGACAGCAGCGAACATATTGAGCGGCTGTGTTACTGTCAGTCACTTGATTGAAAGGGAGAGAGAGAGAGAGACAGAAATAAGGAAGACACCGTGTATTTTTGGGAAGGAGTAGTTACCCTCTAGGGGTGCTGTTTCTGTCTCAGAGATGTATTGGATTTTCCACAAGGAGTTGAAAATCATGTGTTGGAGTGCATAAATCAAAATAAGGATGTGACATTTCAACCTAGTGGTATCCTGATACCAAGTGGTAGGATACAGTGTCACATACAGCTACTTTACCGCACATGCTTGGTGAACGACATGATTTTCATTGCACTGCAAGTTTAGCAGGGATGTTACTGGAAGGAGGACATTTGCAGTGAATGGTTAAAACGTCAAAACACTGATGCAGGCGTTGCATGTAGTCCTGATGCAGCCCTGCCAGACGCTGACTCTGAATTGCATGAAATCCAATGGCTGTTCAAAGAGACGTGAGAGCTGCTGCAGATTTAATGTATTGCTCAAGGACACACTCAAGAAGCCCAAGTACAGAACCATCTTTTCTGCTCACTACACCAGCCTGCCGCTGTAAAGCTTGTGTGTGTGTGTAAGCCACACCTTAACACCTCAGTGAATCCCTCCAAGGAGAATTGATTCGCTCTCTAATCACTGGGGATTAAGCTGTAACAACTGCAGAGAACAGGAGCATTAAGGAGGGGTGGGACGATTGGAACAAAAGTAGGATCCATGGGAATATTCACACACTCCAACCCATCTAGTATCATGCAGCCCAGGGGTCATCAACTACATTTGTCCAAGGGTCATAATTTTTCTAAGGAGACAATGTGGGGGCTGTACTATATATAACAATTCTCCCCTTGCGCCTGCGGGCGGTCTAGTCCTCCTTCAAGCTCGGGTCCTCTACCAGAGGCCTGAGAGCTTCAGGGTCCTGCGCGGTATCTTAGCTGTTCCTAGTACTGCAGTCTTCTGGACAGAGATCTCAGATGTTGTTCCTGGAATCTATCGGTGTCCTGATTGGTGGAAAATGCTTGCAAGAAGCAGTTTGCCAGATACTCTGAATTCATATATATTCTGCGGGCCGGATGGGAAGCTTTGGCAGGCCGGATGTGGCCCGGGGGCCGCCAGTTAACCCTGATGTAGCCTATACGTATGAACTGCTCTTTCCATTCTTGGAACTCATTGGACACGAGTATGGTTTGAACATGAAGAAACAGTCCTACCATGCCTCCTGGAAGTGATGATTCACAAGCAATTTTAGATGGCAAGGGAGGTGAAGGGAGTTTAAGAGAAGTTCAAAGTCAGCAGCCAATACTTACATTGCCTCATCTTTTATTCAGACCAGCCCTCAGGACTAGAAGCTCTCTAAATTGCTGCATGTCTGCCTGGCATTATACAGACTGGGAAGGGCAGGGTGATATTATAGAGTGAGCTGGATAGACGAGCAGGAAAAGAGGGAGTAATGGAGGGAGAGAGGAAGAGAGAGAAAAATAGGCATGTGGTTCCAAGTCCTGCAGGCAGAGTATTTCCATTTTTCCCTCTGAAGATAATTAATTTAGAGAAATATGTGGGGTGTGCGCGTGTGTGCTTACCTGTGTGTTTTCGCCTGTGTGCAGATGTATTTATAGAACAGTGCTCATTTAGTCCTTTTTAAAGAGCACTGCTCTATTCAAGCAAATGCTGAGCTTAGTTAAGTGTCGCCATTACAACAAAACATTTTAGAAACTTGTTTTGGTGAGCTCACAATGCATATATACTATTGAAAATACACAAAATACCATATATAAATACAGCTGAGAAATGTAGCTTAAAGTGCCAGTGGTTTAGTGCTCAAGAGTCAAACTGCCTTAGGGAATGTTTCTTCTTTTGAACCTCTCACATTTAAAACAAAGCTCTCTGTATCTCCTCCCTGAGGGTGTTTCCTCAAAGAGAGGAGATGCTGGATGAGAATCAGCCCTAACAATATTCTTTTGGGGAAGCTGAAAAGTATTGTAGCAAAGAAAGAAGGTCCTGGACATTTCAGCGCATTTTTCTGTAAGGTGGCGTCGACTGACATGCAATCAGACATGGTTGATCATTCGATGCAGCTCGCAATTGTTAAAAAGACATATAGAACAACCAACCTCATATTATTTTTTATGTTTAAGGCCCTTTGCCACAAAATAGCACGTACGTTACTGCTAGCCATTTGCCAAAGCATGCTGCTTTATATGTTCCCACCTTCCAGGCAGCCAGTGGTTACAGCACGAAGGTATTAAAAACACAAATAGTTTTAAATGTACTGAATGGCACATTTACGTGCTGCTTGAACATGGAATAAACATGTTCAGACATCTTTAGCATGTGAAGAAAAGGCGCGTATTCACACAGACCTTGAGAAAAGCAAAAGTAATGCAAACAAAACAGGAAGCACACGACTGGAATGCCAGCTCACATCACAGCACCATCCCCTGTCCCTGGCCACGGAACTGCATCTACTCGCCCACCATTGCTTTGAGTGCCTGTCAGTTGATGGCTGTTTCTTACATTAAGTAACACTCGAAAAGATCATTTGACCCCACTATTTCACTATAAGCTCCAACTGACATTGTTCTCTATAAAGACCAAAATGTATTCCCCCAAATGCAAATTGACATTTGAAGGGCTCGACTTTTGGCCTTTTTCATAGCGGACCTTTTGGCTCAATATTGCAGGAAAAGAGCAGGTGTAACAAATAACATTAACAATGCATGTGTTCTATGAAGTTGTCTCCATTGGCCTTTTTCACAGCAGCCATTTTGACTTGTTATAATAAGAAAAGTGCAGGTGTTACTAATAATATTAACAATGGCTCTGTTCTATTCAAGTGTAAGTCGTGACAGCATGCTCAACACCAATGCAGCTAAATGGAATTCAGCCATCTTTATATCTGTTATCTATTATTACGTCTTTAAAATGTCACTTTCCTAATGTGAAATGTCAAAATGCCTTCTGTTAAACGGGCCCATAGTGGCATAATAGCACGGGCTGCAGCCATTGTTAATTTACCTGCTGCAATCTGTCCATCGGTGTGCTGTGAAAAAGGCTAATTCTGAAGCAGCACTGTTTTCCAAAATACAACATTCATATGACTTTAGGAAGACAAGAAAAAGGAAAACGTGATTTATTTTAATGTCGTCTCTGCGTATTAAAATAGTTGTCAGGTTAATGCTTCATTAGCATTAAAGAGTGAGTCCTCCTCTCTGGTGAATAAAAATGTATGTAAATGTGAAACTGTGTGGCTGAGACAGAGAGTTTGTATCCCTGAAGCTTCCTCTTTGCTAATAACAAATGTCAGGAGGGGATATGAATCATGCGGAAACCCAGCTGTTGTTTGTTCCTCTCTGACCACCCCTTGTGCTGGATACAGAATATACTGCGCAGACACACACACACACACATGCATAGACACATGCATAAGTCTTCTTTGTGATCACAGATGTGCTAAAGGGTAGACTCGGAGAGAGACAGGCAGCAGAGAAGGGAAAGTTAACAGAGGCGATGACTTGGTCACAGGTAGAAGTAGAAGTACGGACGTCATGGCCACAACACGCTCACACATGTGCGCAGAGGGAGAGGGACATTATCCTGGGGCTGCTTAGCAGGACCCTTTACTGATGACTCATGAAAACGGTGGCAGTGTTCATCCTCAGCGTGCGTGCGTGCGTGCGTGCGTGTGTGTGTGTGTGTGTGTGTGTGTGTGTCTGCTCTTGTGAACAGTCCTGTCTGACTAATCCCAGCAGGGAAGGCTGCTGAGTGCTGCCACAGTAATTACAGGAAGAAGCTTTCTTAAACTGTCTCTCACTTTCCCCGTGGCTGGCTGTTTCTCTCTTGTCAAATAAGCTGCAGGGTGGAATGATGATGTATCAAGGTGTCTGCAGACTGAGCGCCTCCTAAATAGTTATTGCCAGTCTCCAGTGCGCCACGAGTCGGTATTGATTTCACATTCACGGTTGCATGCATGCTCCTTCTGCACGTTATAGCCCGACAGATGCAGGAGGCTGATACCGATATCAATATTTAAAAGTTAAAGAAAATCAGAGATGCGGTCATAGTCATATATCGATAAAGTGCGTAACGTGAACAAACACTTTTGATAAAAATGTCATAGATGTGATTATTAAAAATATTATTATAACAATATTTTGCAGTGTAACAATAAACTGATTCTAAATTACCTCAAATACAGTCTTTGGCATTTCTGTACAGCAATATCTTGTAAATTAGAGGGACCCGGTTCGGTGAGAATTGTTGCACACATGGGGAAAACACAATGATTAAACTGTGGGGGGAAAATGGTAATAAATGACTTCATGTGTCTCATGTTTCCTGCCTTACCTCTGAATTTTAATAGCTTGAAATCTCCCATGAAATTTGTCCTGAATCCTGAATGAAATGCGCTACCTCACATTTTGTGTTTTGACACTTTAGTAAGTCATGAATAATAATTTATTTCAATCTAAATCATGACTGAATTATTCAGCCATTACATTCAAGGTTCTAGTGACTCCACAGATGACCTCATCTCTATTCTTAGTTCAGTGGAAAGTAAGTTTCAAGTATTGCTTTCCCAAATGGATGTTGCCAGAGTGGGATGTTTTTGTGTTTGAATGAAAATAGCCCTAGAAAAAAAGCGGTAGATGATTTATTCATCAGCCAAAAGCATTTTAGAGCCTAAAGACAAAAAGAAGGCCGAGCGGTCGATAGTTTGAGCTTAGCTCTTCCTCTCTGTGGTGGTAAATTCCCCTCAGAGGCCTGTTGTTCGCTCCGTCGCTGCCATGTCCCCCTTTTATTTTATTTTTTTTGGGACAATATTCACTCTCTTTCACCGCGCCTCCCTCAATCCTCTGAGCTCCCGCTCTCTCTGTCTCCCTCTTCCTCTTTCTGTTTCTCTCTCTCTCCAGCTGTTTGAAACAGGCAACCTCATTCATCAGGCACAAACATTCACAAATTACAGCTTCATCCAGCATTCACATTATGTTCTCAACATGGCTGCAAAACAGGGTGCTGTTGACACCGTTTCAGAATTGTCGTCATACATAATATTGATGAATTTGTTTTGCAAATGCGTATGAAACCTACTGCCGCTGTAACGCTGCAGGTTTACCGAAGAAAAATATTGTGGTGTCAGCAAGGATGGGAAAGGCAGAGGCTTTAAGAGTCATTAATATTACACTAATTTGTCCATCTCTGTTTCTTCGGCATTCTCTGTCTCCCTCTCTCCCTGCTCTTTCTAAGCAGGGACTCGGACTTAAAATATTGCCGTGCCTCCTGGGCCACGTAGTAAGACCATGTTGCTTCCCAGGTCAATGTGCAGTTGGGGGAGGGGCACTGCACTCATGACAGAAAGGGAGGGGATGAAGCGAATGTTGATCAAGGAGGAGGCAGACGGCAGAGGCTGATCAATAAGCTGAACTCTTTAGCACAGGAACCTGTGGAGCTCGCACAGCCCACACCTTTCACACAACATTAACTGCAGCGTGGGATCAGACAGAACCAGAACACACACACACACACACACACACAGCAATACACACAAGCACGCACACTGACACCTACTGTGTCTGTAAGTTGTCAAAATGTCAATATCTGCACCAGTGTTACGGAGACAAATTCCTTCATGTGCATTTCTTTAGATTCATTTGTCCAATTATTCTGATTTGAATGCAGCAGTAGAACTGGACTATGTTTTGTCCTGGCAGTGAAATTGCTTATTGATTAATAGTTCGGATGTTAAGAATGACTCTTTTATTTATTTATTTATTTTCACACAGTATCTGATCATTACTGGAGTGTTCTGCAATGTAGCTCAACGGGTTGCTCCCAGTAACTGTACCAGTGGACCCAGTTTAGAGCATTTGTCACATGTCTTTAGTGGTGTACGTCTACACTTTAGCTGCCTTTCACACAAAGGTGTCTGCTTTGCACACGTTGCAGCCTCAGACTGTCGGTATCAGAGACAAACTGCAGCATGTGGAGGGAAATACTGATTAGATCTGCAATGATTCATCGATTAATTCATAGACAGAAAAGTAATTGTAAAGAATAAAAGGAAAGATGCCAAACATTTGATGGTGCCAGCTTCGGAAATGAGAGATTTTACTGCTTGTTCCCATCTTAAATGATAGAAAATTAAATATCTTTGGGTTTTGGACTGCTGGTAAATTCTGATGCAGGTTTTACAGGCCAAGCAATTGATCGTGACAACAATCTGCAGATTAATCAATAATGAAAATAGTTGGGCTTTGGTGTGTACCTTCTGCATGTCAGATATTTTAGAAGCTACCCTCTGTCTGTGTGAATAGAAGGAAAAGAGGGAGAGAGAGAGAGAGTGAAGCGAGATGGATGAAAGGAACGAGAGGCATGTGGTTAGAGGGGATGGAAAGGTAAATGGAGGGACCAACCAAGAGATTTTGATAGTGAAAGCAGAAAGGGAGAGAGAGAAGACGTGGTCACCTACTCTAAAATGGATAAAAAGACAGCGACTAGAATACCTGCATATGGTGTCTGGATGTGTGGGAGGGAGTCGCACATCTACACCCACCCACTCACTAATGAGCCCTTCACAAAGAGCCCTCCCTCCATGCCTCCTTTCCCTCCTTCCTCGTACAGTACCCTTCCTATCCTTCCCACGCTGCCCCGATCATCCTTTTTATCCTGAGTGGATTTTGTTCCTGATGGATGCAGGGGGCCACCGGCTGGTCAAACCCCTCTGCTTGTTCTTCATTATTGATTAAGAGTTAAGGAGAGGGAGAGAGCTATCCCTGTCCACAACACACACACACACACACACACACAGACAAACAAGCTTTGGTCGATGATCAGGTGCACTTCAGATTGAATGTGAGTCTGTGTGTGTGTGAGAGAGAGAGAGAGACGGGGAGCGAGACAGAGTGATGCACGCACACAAAGCGTTGCCACCTGCTCGCTGGCTTTGATCGAAGGTTGTGTTTGTGCTCACTGAGAGTCGAACGGCCGTGTGAAACAATTCATGCACGAGCGAGAGAAAGAGAGAGAGCGAGAATCACAGGCAGTATGCGCTAAATAAACAGAGAGAGACATAGAGAGAGAAGGGGGGGCTTAGATACAAGCATCATAGCAGCTCTTATTCTCCCAGCCGCTCTGCTTTCTGCAGCACACAACAAGACCGACACTCAGCCACCACCTCTCTCATCTCTCTCTCCTCTCCTTCACGTTTGCTCGCCAGTGAGGAGGAGGAGGAGGAGGAGGAGGAGGAGGAGGGGGGGGGCACTCCTCCTGCTGTGTTGAGTGGTAGGCAGCTACAAACGTTACTATTTTGAGCGAGTCAGTGAATGCGCTCTGCGTTGCAGTAGCAAGCGATCGAAAGAGAGAGGCAGAGGAAGGCACATCAAGTCCTGTGCACAAGAGGATGAGGGAGCGCAGGGAGACTCGGACCTGCGGCGGATGCTGCCGCACTGAATCCAGGTAGAAGCAGAAGACACGCAGACATCGAGTCAGGAGGTCGTGTGCCAAGGAGCTTTGTAGAACAGAACCAGATTTTTTCTTCTTCTTTTTTTTTTTTTTTTACGGATCAAAGGGAAAGTAGGCCAAAGGAGAGAGGGGGGCAGAGGAGAGAGAGAGAGAGGAAAGATGGCCAGTTTTGGGAAACTCACAGACTACTTTAATCGCCGTAAGTCTCAAGAGGAGCTGCGGGTGGGCAGGAGCTCGCAGCGCAGTGGCAGTTACTGCTGCACTGTGGCAGAGGCCAGGTAACCTGTGTGTTTGTGTCTCTGTCCGTGTCTGTACATAGGTATGCCAGGCCACACGAGTGCGTGGCACACTATGCATTTGTCTCTGTGGCTGTAAACATACATTGTCACTGTGTGTTTCTCTTTGAACGTGAACATGTTTTGCACGGTGTGCCTTGAGAAGATCGTGGTATCATTCCTCATTGTACATTGCGCACTCTCTCTAATGTATGTTAATTCAACACTATTTACTCATTAAATATATTATATATAAATTGGATTGGTCCCTTCAATCAAAGAACGCCACACTATGGCAATCTGAATAACAGGCAATCTATAAAAGTCAGTCTTTCAGTGCGTACAGGACTGTCAGGCATACAAGTGTATACATGTGTGTGCATACATGTGCGAGCAACCATTGTGTTATATAAGCGTGGATGTGTGCTGTCAGGCTACTATGGATTCTTCCCATTGATGCACCGTTGAATACAGAGGCTTTTCTATAGATAGCAATAGAGCCGGTAAAGTCAATATGCTGCGTGTAGAGGAGCAGGAGAGACAGACAGAGCTTTTCTGGGCAAAGTCTACCTCGTGCTCATTCTCTATTCCAGCAATGTCCCGTCTCACATACATCATTCTTGTCCCACACGTTCGCACAGTGACAACTCCCTGTTGTTGATCGCTGAGAGGCTCCAGCGGAGAATGTAGAGGTGCCTTGGTCAAGGGCAGACTGACAGTAGGTGTTGAAGAGGAGAAAATGTTTATCCTTCAGGTCTTACCCTCAGTATTTCCAAGATAATGTGAGAATTTGAAGGAGCAAGCGGAACGCCGCAAGTCCACGGTCAACTCCACCACCACCCCGAGTAGCTACATTAGAAATTACTTTTGAAGTGTGCTGTGACAACGTGTTTAATCTCCTATTTCCTCCTGCCCTCTACCTAGATTTCTAACTCACAGTCACCGCCGAATAGGACTGTGCAAGGAGATTTATAGTGTATTAAATTTGCCTAACTGCGATTTTCCCCCGTGGTTTTGTTTAAATACGGAGGAGCAGGAATGGTCTGACAGTGACTGATGCACCTTTCTCAGTTAGACTTTGATATGTTACGTCCACTGCTACACTGTTTATACCCAGTTAATTATTTTTTGTCACAGATCTCAACGTAATTTTTGCTTGCCTTTGCTAAGATCTAACAAACTCTTGCTTTGTATCACAGCACTGCATTTAGCATCCTAAATACAGAAAGAGAAAGTAATTTGCATCGCCTGCTGATAAAGTCGGACCCCCAGGACAAACTTTGGACGCAATTCTGGAGTCCCGTGTTCCTCTTTTTGTCGAACCAGTTCTGAACCCTCGAAAATCTCAAGCCTTAACAAGAATCCTGTTAAGTGTCTTGCGAGCTGATTATATATTAAATGATATAACCAGGATGAAAGTACCAATCAGAGTGCTAGAGTAAAAACTACTCTAGCCTCTGAAATAATGTCCATCAAAGCTCAAATACAACACAGCACAAGTGGTAACGTGGGTGGACATCTGGTACAAAAAAAGCTCTCAGATTCCCTGCCATTACAAATCCAGCATCTCTCTCATCCCCACAGTGTCTTTGTCTCTGTCTCTCCCACTCACTGTCTATTTCTCACAAGCCACCCCCTCCATCTCTTCTCGTCTTTTCTCTCTGACTTCAGCCTTTCTTGTTTTGTGTTTTTATCATTCTCTTTCCCTCTCTATCGCCCATTTCTCTCTCTCACGCCTGTTCTCCCTGTACTCTGACATCCACTAAGAAGGAGCCAGAGGAATTCGGGGGCATCAGTCTGTTTGTAGGACCAGGACAGCAGAGCTCTGCCTCCTTTGTCTTTGACTGAATAGGAGCAGGATGAAAAGTGCAACCTAGTGCAAAAAAAAAAGTCATCAGCTACCGCAGCCATTAGCTTAGATCATGTTTGTAAAGAGCGACCACAGCAGGGATTGTTATCGCTCGACGCTCAGTCACAGCGAATGAATGCAGACCAGGTCCACGGCCTTAGTAATCGCCTCTCTCCCAACGTTCCCGTATTGTCTAGCAAGTCGCCACGTCACCTGCCACTGTCTGCGGAGACTAATTAATGACCTTGCCTCTAAATTTAGATTTGCCAAGAAGTCACACTGTACAGTGTTCCTGTCCCATTGGCACTAAAGCCATCACATTTCCACTCCTGCCAGATTCAAATGAGATAATTGTGACCTTTTAATTTGAACTTGAGCCCATATTAACCTTCACAGTTATCTTTGTTACAATAAAACCACCCTCAGATGCTAGTGAAATGCCAGAAGATAAGCTTGATAAGTTGTCGTGTTTTTCCATGAGTTTGAACAGCCCTTTTTTCCCATATTCACATCCTTTTAGGTCTTTCAGTTTTGCTGTGAAAGAGCATGATTATACAGTGCATGCAAATTTACTAGAAATAGAAATACTGTAGTTTCAGCCTTTATTTTATTTTGCAGAAGGTATAGGCACTATTACTGTGCCCTCTCTGTGATACAGCCGTAATGAATGGTTACAAGTCGGTCAGTCCATAATGAAAGATGAATGATGCCGAATCAGTAATGTAATGATCAAGTCCATCATTCTGTAATGTAGATGGACAAGTCTGCAAGCTGGCCTTTGCTCCTGCCTGTCACTTAAGCTGCTCCAAAGCTGCTTCATTCAATCTGTTCTGTTCAGTGACTCTACTGTCTACGTTACTGAAATACAAAAGGTAGAGGTTAATCTGTCCATAGCCGTTTGCCTCATAGGGTCAGACCTGTTTCTCCCAGCCTCCTGAGACTTGACCATGTTTTCCCTCCTCAGCACTAAGAAGTATAAATGCTGCTATCGCGGGTCAGTTTTATCTGTAGATTACAACTTTTTGAATATCTAGGAGCCCCATAGTAAAGAAGGTGATGGGAGTGTGGGAACGAAGATAACGCAAGGCGAGAAGGGAATGTGAAGAGAGAGAGAGCAGATGCAAGCAAGTGGCTAAAAATGATCTGGAGGAAAGACAAAAGAAGTGTAAAGAGAGAGATGAGAAAACACACGTCCGCTTTCAAACACCGTGAGAACCCTTTTAATGAATGGCTCAGTACCAAGCAGTAGGTTTAGCTTATGAATGAGTAACCATGTGCTATTTAACCAGCTTCAGACACTCATTATATTAATAAATGGAACACTCATTAGTACCGGTAGGAGAAAATGTAAGACTGGATTTAGAAAAAGATAAAAAGACATACAGTAGTCATTAGTCTGAATTGTTCCAGTCTGTGTTAAATCATAAAATGGTTTAATCACAGAACTCAAGTCTTCTGCCGCTTGTGGCGAAGATGGTTTCAAGAAGAAGAGTATGAGTATGTATATGTGCTACCGTGTGTGTGTGTGTGTGTGTGTGTTACAAGTTGATTCAGCACCACGGATAGTTCGCACTACAGCGACTGCATTCAACAACAACGCCATTCCCCATCATAGAGTATTCATCAAGCTACTGGAAACCCACTCCAGCTTGAGTCGAGGTTGATTGTATAAGCTCCCCATGCATCACCCCACCCAGCTGTTCAGCGGTGGGAAAATAGTTTTCAGTTTCACAGTCAAGCGGCTACTTTTGGCATTAAAATAGGTCACTAATCCAAATGTGTTGCACTAAAACATTTTATTGCGGAAGTGCGAGCAAAGCGTATTTTAGCGTGCGGCAAGAAAGAGACCTGAAGCTCTTTCAAAGTCTTCGGCGCTCTTTTTATTGTCAGTCAAGCACAGAAAGAGAGAGGGGAAGCGACCAAAGAGCCAGAGGACGAGCGCTCACAAGCATGCGCAGAGCGTGTTTCTCAAATATTTTCCTATTTCGGCAAGTATTTTCACACACGGTGTATCTTCACACACAGTGTATTCTCACCTGTCACTATCACACCATCATCCTGCAATTCTTTTGCTGTCTCTCCTCTTCCTAGTCTTACACACCTCATTGACTGTCGTTCTTATTTTTTTTTAAAGCGTATTCATTCACTGTTACATTTTACTCTCTTGCACATAACGCTGTTGCACACACAAAGACTCAAAGAAGAGCTCACAAAGAAGGTGGGTTGTCTCCCTGGACTGCAGCACCAGGGGTAATGCATTTGGCAACACAAAGCGTGTGGTGCACTTGATGCTCACAACTCAGGGCAAGACATTGTTTTTGTGAAATTGCAGATTGCTGCTGCGAAGCCAAAATCAGCCTCTCCTCTCCTCCTCTCCTCGCCTCGCCTCGCCTCGCCTCGCCTCGCCTCGCCTCTCCTCTCCTCTCCTCTCCTCTCCTCTCCTCTCCTCTCCTCTCTCCCAGTTTTCATAGACAGAGTCGCTTAGCAACAGGTTTGTAGGATGAGTGAGGCCCAAATTGTCAGAGTGGCCTGGGCCGGCGGTTCAGCCTCTATCAAGGGAGTAGTTTACCAGCAGACAGCGGGCATACTGTATATCAGTATACAGTATTACTTCTCAAGCCTGCCGATGTGCTGACTTAGAACTGGCATTCGGTTTACCTTTTTGCTCCCTGGTGATAAAGAGCCCCAAGCCTGAAAATAAATGGAGAGCCAGACATCCGAGGGAGTCGAAAGAGAACTGAAGTATTTCACTCAAACATAGGTGCAGTTCATGTTAGTGTAAGAGCACGGTAAAATGAAATGTAAAAAAGTAGTTTGTGAAAACATTTTGGCACTAAGAAGGCTGCTATTCAATGTGTAATGCATATACAACTGAATGATGCTGCAGCATTTCATTCTCTCGTTACTTCATTAATGAGTAATAATCTTCTGTTGTAAAGTCAAAGTCAAGCGTGTAATGGATTAGATATGAGTCCATGAACAGATCAAAGGATTACAGCACTCATTGGGTGATGCATTAATTTGTTACAGTTGCCAGTATTATGGCCACTTTAGCCACATATGAGAAATGTATATGAAATCATGATTTTGTGTAAAATTATAACTAATATCTCTAGCTTATTTGCTTTCTTTCTGAGAGTCCGATAACAAGATCCCTACCGCTCTCATATCTGTTAAATATGAAGTTACAACCATCTTAGCTTAGCATAAAGACTGAACACAGGTGGAAACTAGAGCATTGCCAGGCAACCAGCAGAGACTCCAAGTAGTCATCGCTTCCTGTCATTAGTATCTTTATACTAAGCTAAGCTAATTGTGACCTAGCTCCAAATTTCCCACAGCGTTCCTTTCATATGTGAGTAAAGCATGTATGGTTTTGGGGAATAAAGGTCAGTGTGATTAAATCATGATGAAGCAACAGACGAACAATAGCACATAAAGACAGAGAGATTAGGAAATTCACACAGACTGTATACAGACACACATGCATCCTTATACATACTGGTATAATCACATCAGTGTATTAACTTGAATGACTTTCAGTGTCCAGTGTCCTGAACAGTGTCCTGTTCAGTGTCCTAAAGCATCAGTGGCAGCTGATGCTTTTGTCCAAATCAAAATGAGAGAAATAAACCTCTTAATTTCAGCCCACTACATTCATTTCCTAAAATTAATCTCGGCACAAATCGCAGGCTAAAAATCCCATCTCCCTGAAAAGGTCAGGGACGCATCATCCTGGGGGAACTCAGCTCGCATGTCCTCGACTGATTTCTAGCCTGGGATCATGTCCTCTGTTCTCAAACTTGTCATGCAAGAGTCAGGAGGCCAGACGTCTCCCACTTCTGCCACGCTGACTCTGGTGTCTGAAATGCTGGCCACGTTCCATTGAAGTTGATCACGTCAAGCTGATCAGAGCTGGCGTTGCAGGGACATTCACTGCAGTGGCTCAGTATTGTTGAGGGTTTTTCTTTTTTTTTTATCTCTGTTCCATTATACATGAGACACAAATATGTTAGGCACAATTTCATGTAATATTAATCACATCTCTTGTAAAGTAATGTGACATTGGAAATCTAAGAATTTCACTTGCCTAAAAGCTTTGAGCGATGTATATTTCATGGCCATGGCTGTGACAGGACACTGCGGTAAAACAAGGGGTGTTGCTCCTGTTTGTACTTACAGTAATGGTGAAAAAACGTTGAAATACATTAACATACAAAAGCCACCTCAGCGAGAGCAAAAACAGTATGAGTTAAATAAGATAGCTGTTTCACATGTACGTCTCGTCTCATTGATACATGCGGATTATTTGACTGTGTTGCTGTTAAGCCGATCTTGCAATTGTGGTTATTGATCAGTGTCCCATGGGAGAGTGCGTGGTATCAACAGAAAGCATCGCAGAAAGCAATTCTGTTGGTTGTGCTCTAAATGGCCTTCAGCTTGTTTATTGAAGTTTGTTGAAGTCATTCCACTATTGATCAGAACAGCTGCTCTCTTGTTGCTCATTAACAGTAAGCTGCGTGCATAAATGTGTCTAAGTGTGTGTGTGTATGAGTGACTTTATTGCACAGGCAGGCTTAAAGGATGGGTTCACAATTTCCACTGATTCCTTCTTAATTTGGTTCCAATGTAAGTGATGGGGGACAAAATCTCAAGCCTTCTCTCCTGTGTGCAAAAATGCATTCCACGGATAGACACTAATATTTTTAAGGATATTTTTAAGTCCCACGGGCCTCAAAGCCCCTAAATGTTGGTGGCTAAAGTACATTTTTGGTGGTCGAAGTGACGTAACGTGACTTAAAAGAAGAAGACATCCCTCAAACAAAGCATACTGTACATGACCATCTGCCACCGTTTGAACAGATTCTAAAAGGTTTAATTAGGTTTATTTAGAATTTTGGCCAGTTTATTCTGATGGAGGTAGTTTCCATAGAGAGTTCTGTTTGGACTGGCTGTTAATCACTGTAAAGCAAAAGGCTCCATGTAATTGTGTTTTTATGCTCTCCAAACAGGTCACTGGAAAGGAAGCTGCAGAGACCCCTACTGGCTAAGTCCCGTACTCTCCCCAGCATCCCACAGTCTCCCACAGTCTCCAGGGTCCATCACTCTGATCTCATTGGTGGGAGTCCTCCTCGCAGGAAGAACCCGCCCACTGCCACCAGCCACCCAAAGGCCTGCACTCTTCCGCCAGCAGGTAACGAGAAAACTGAAGCTGACGACTCAACAACTACAGAAGTTTTTCTGTTTGCATTGCTCCGGGACTGTGTGTTCTCCCAAACAGCAGGCGGCTTTGTAGAATTGACTGCATCTGTGTGATTCTTTCATCTCCTTTGTTTGTTTATTTATTCATTTGTTCACATAATATCTCTGAAAAATCCACTAATCCGATTTTGACAAAGCCTGAGTAAACACTCCCAAAATCTCCCAATGGAAAACTGTCATGGTGAATCCTGAAGCTGTAATCTGCTGACAAAGATAGCTTTCATCTTATGGATGGATGAGGTGTTTGTTGTAAGGAGGAAAACGTTACAGTAGGACTTGGTATAATGCTTTGATTTATACAGATAAAAAGGGAGCTTTTCTATAAGAATCGTAGATCCAAAAGAAGAAGTCCAAAATACAAGGTACAAAGAGAGAAACCACCAAATAAATACAATTAGATTTCCTTAATTAATCAACTCAAATTAAGGTACTAAAAATGTGAACCAGTAATTTTGTCAAATCTTCATCTGAACATTTCTTAAGGATATGAATCCCATGCTTGAGCCTGCAGATTCAGAAGTGACCTACATGTAGCATATGTTTTAAAAGATTCATAATTTCTAGATGATTAAACATCAGTTGATTCTGCTTCTAGCCACTCTCACAATTTCCCAAAGTGGGTCATTCGTAAAGTAATCTTCTCTCCAGGCCTTTATCGCCACATCCAAGACACGGACAGACTCCACAACCGTCAGCAAGCCAGGAGACATCACGTCAGAGCAGAACGTGCCTCAGGTTAAGCATCTGTACACACCCTTCTCCTCATTCGCATGCAAAGGCACACGCAGTCAACAGTGGACTGTCGCTGCTGATTCACGTCGCTGGACTTAATCAAAGCTCCCCACCACTGCCAAGATGGATGAGAATTTTCACATTTCAAGGGTTGGGATGAGGGAAAATGCAGTGTTATTATCATCCTTATTTGTGATGTTTAATACAAGAGAAGCTTGCAAAAGTGACACACACACCCTCATCCCTCCACTTCCTGAAACCGCACTCTCTCCTCTGTGTAGCTTTTGTGAGAGAAGAAATGTGTGTCTACTCTACAAAGACAGAAAAGAAACGGCAAACATCAGAGGAAAGGAACTTATTAAAAGAAGGCAAAGTCTTCCACTTGAAGTAAACCAAAGTCCCAGCAGATTCACAGAGATACAGGCAGCAGCACAGGAGGTATCGACTTTGAAATAAACTCAAACAAGCACAAAGGTTTCACAATAAAACAGCAGTCACTCGGAGCCTTCTTTCTTTGCAAACCCCTGAGCCACCATGCAGCCCTAAAATTAATGTTGACCATAAATAAGCTATAAAGTGACCTTAAAGTAAATCCTCCAGACAGCTTCCATTCCTACACACCAAGAGTGGTTCAAGTCAATGAATAAAAGTCGAAGGAAACATGAGAAAAGAATAAAAAGATACTTTTTTCCTCCCTCCCACCAGCTCTCTAGTTGGAACTTTGACAATGTTATGTCCTCAAAAAAAACCCACTTTGGTAGAAGAAAGCATCGAGCCAACCCCAGCCTTTCGCTGCTTTTATCCAATCAATCTTTACTGTTAGTACGTCTAATGATCCTGGACTTAATGGCATTGTCTGAGATTGGTTTATTCAGCCCAAGTGCTTCCATTTTATGTCCTGACTTAACCTGAGTTTGATTGTCTGTCTGTTCTCCCTTTGCCCTACTGCTGCTCTGTTGCAAATATCAAATTGAGAGCGACTTCAATCTCACGTGGCCCCTTGTTGCCTAGCAACCACTGTCATCGACCATGATGCTGCTGTCTCTTTGTCTCTCCAGTAGTGCTGAGACAACTTTTCCTTTTTAAAAATTCAGGTTGTTTAATAACCCCGGTACCCTTACTTCACGGATTTAAGCAAGTATGCCTCAGCTCTTGCCTTGGGATTTGCTCCCTAGTCATTTTGTTACAGTGTTATTTGACTCAACTTTGGAAGCCAGATGTGTTTTGGCTGCTGCTCAGACAGTGGAACTGATTCTGTAATATTTCACACTCTGAAGATCATTCATGAGCGCACACAAAAGCAGTCACTGTCAAAAGAGATGCTGTTGAAATCCTTTAAAAGATGTCATTACAAAGCAAGTCTAAGGCTTGGTGAGTAAGGCATTAAATGTTTTTTTGACTTCACACCTTGTCTGAAACTAAGACGACAACATATTTTTGTATTTATTGCTCTACCCTACCTGCAATCTATGATCCAACTGTAAAATAAATAAAGTGTACCCATCCGTCTTAAATTGACTGACAGATCTTTGACAGAAGTATGTACACCAGGCAACAACTAATCTAAGTCTGTAATAGTATAATAAGTTTGCTTTTATCTTATTAATACTTTGATAATGCTAATGAGCTGGCAGTCCTTTGTCAGACTGAAGGCGTAAAAACATAAGTAAGCCTATTTGTTAGAGCAGTTAAGTTAATTAGGAACAAGACAGAGACATTTGCAGCTCCATTGCACCACGCCATCAGTTTGGCGTTACGTTCATGGTTTAGATGGCACATTTACAGAATTAATTTGGAAGTAGCGGATGCAGGGAAAAGACCCAAAAGCAGACAACGCAGGCGGCCAGGAGCAGTTCGATTTATTAGTGGCAAATGAGCTTACATGCGGGTAATGCAGTCAGGAACACAGGCCACTGGTAAGTCCAAGTCCGGAGACAAAAGCACGAGGAACATCCACAGGGGCAAAACAGCGGGAACAGGAGGCTGCAGCTTCTTAGGAACTGGTGGTTGCTGCCGCTCAACAGGAACAGGGGTCAGCCGGGACGCCGACTGAGGATCAGAAACAGGTGTTGGCCAAATTGCCAACAGGAAGCATGAGGCAGGAGACGGCCGGGCCATAGTCTCGGGAGCAGGATCAGAAATTGGCCTGGACCGCCAATTGGGTCCGAGGAACGGGAGTCGGCCAAGCTGCCAACTCAGGAACAGATGTTGGCCAGGCCGCTGACAGGAAATCATGTGTCGGCCGGAGCACCGTCTGGAACTCAGGAACAGGATCAGAGATTGGCTGGACTGCCAAGGAACAGGAGTTAGCCGGTCCGCCAACTGGAAATCAGACTCTGGGGCGTGGGGCAATGGAGACCCCCAATGGCATCGGGAGCCATGACCACTGCGTCTTCTGAGGCCACGTCTTCACAAAATGCTAATTTTTCATCAATAACTGAAACCCTATAATTTAACTTGGTCTTTTTTGCTGTAAATGGTCAAGTCATTTAGAGCATTAAAGGCCAAGTTAAATCGATGTCCTTTGCCTTGATGGACAGAGATCTTGCAACTTACCCAGCATGCATTAGGTGCAGTAAGTAACTGAAAGACCATTGAGTGTTTTATGAGTGCTGTTAGTCAGGCGTTGACGCTGACAGGACGTCTGGGAAACATCAAATGCAGAGCGATGGCAGTCGGCAGTGATTAGGTTCAGCTGAGCTACGTTCTGACAGCACACATCCATTTATGTTGTGTGACTGCGAAAGCTCAGCCATCTTGTCGGAGCTGGAGAAAAACACCCACTCTCGCTGCAAATTCCTTCCTCTGCATTGTACATGGGCTGTCATTTCCAGCGAGCGTATGGAATCATAATCAAGATGTTAAGGAGGCAGGCTGTGAATAATGTCTGGGTGTAAAATATATCACCTTTAAAAGGAGGCTTAATTACATTCAGGAAATGTGTTATGGGAGCAATCAGTGGATGGCAGTCCATAATTTGCAATAATTGTGTAGAAACAAATACTCAGTCCAATCCGGTTTGCTGTCACATACCTTCTTCTGGCTACACTTTTCTTTCTTCTTCTCTTGTTTCCCTCCTTACTTCCTTTCCCTAATCTCATCATTTGTCCCTTTTTTCCCTCCCATCAACTCTCCTCCAGGGGAGCTGTGGCGTTTGGAGGATGACATGGAGGGCGACGATGAGCCTGAACGTAGTGTGTGCACCGAGGCCCGCCCTCGTTCCCAGTCACCCTTTTCCCACTTCCGGGCGCGAGCTGCCTACCTCCGCAAGAGCGTCTCAGCAGATGACAACCTGGACATGAGCTCGGACTACAGCTCTGGTACTGGAGTCGAGGGCAAGCCAGCCCGTGGCAGTAAGGGCAAGCTGAAGAGAAAGTTTGTAAGTTTGATCGCTCGGTTTCTTTTTTTTTTTAACCAAGATGAAGCAAAAGTTCGGCTCAAAATATCACTTTTATTTGTTTCTACCCAATCACACACATCCCATAGCCAAAGAAGTGACTTCATTCTGACACATGCTCACACATACACCCATGCAAACCTGTTATTCCACCTGTTTTGCTGTAATTCAATAGATAGCATAGTACATGCTCATGCAAATGCAACTAAATTCAGTATGCTAATATTAGTCCAGTTATAATTGAGTCACTTCGATTTTATGTTTAAGCTTTGTGTGTGTGTGTGTGTGTGTGTGTGTGTGTGTGTGTGTGTGTGTGTGTGTGTGTGTGTGTGTGTGTGTGTGTGTGTGTGTGTGTGTGTGTGTGTGTGTGTGT
>JAVQJF010044133.1:0-88267 GCA_036023855.1 Gadopsis marmoratus | reverse complement strand
TATGATGGTGCCTGACCATTAAGGGCTTTATAGGTGAGGAGAAGGATTTTAAATTCTATTCTGGATTTTACAGGTAACCAGTGTAGAGATGCTAATACTGGAGTCATATGATCTCTTTTTCTGGTTCTTGATTCATGTCTTTCCCACAGTCCTGCCAGAGAACACAAAATCACGTTGGTTCCCTGCTTGCAGGAGGATTACACGGTTAAAACTATGTGGGGTCAGCATGATGATGTAAACATTTTTAAACTTTGGAAAAGCACTTCCAAGTGGCTTCCAAAAGCAGACATTATATGTGTTCCAAGTCGCCAAACAGCATCCTGGGAGCGAAATGGGAAAGATTATCAGAGAGTCGCCGTCTTATCCTACCACAAATAGCCTTTCGGTGAAGGATTTAGAAATGATCCGTGCACCCAAACTGCAAACTGATAGCACCCTGGATCTGGTGTGGTGTCACAGACAGAAGACAAATAATGCTCTATGATGTGTGGACTGTGTGGCCTGTGAGCAAGCTATGGCTTCAAAATGCTGCGTCTTCATCCAGCTCGCTGCAGCGTCTCACATTCAATCAGTTTTGTGAAAATGTTCCAACAACTGCGTGCTGACTCCCCAGGGCCGTTCAGCAAACAGCAGACACCGAGTGAAGTGTCGAGTGTACGGCGACTTCACAGACAGGTGTTCCGCCGTTTCCCCTTTGCTCACACTACAGGACACTTTGGTCACATGACTTCAAGCAGACACTTCAAGAGAAGTGTCCTTTACTAGAAAAGGGAGCACTGACCCCAAAACCTCTAGAAAGGAGGAGACATCTCAGCAATTTCCATATCCCCAAGTACCTCTGCTTTACTTCCAGCAACTCTGAACAGAACAGAAATCAGTAGAGCTTTCTGTAACACACTTACTGTAGTGACTTCCAAGACACAAAGCACAAGCTAAACACTTCCAGACACTGGACTGCAGCCACGTTCCCACGCATGTTAAAGTGTTTTGGCATCTTGGAGGCCTTTATGAAAGATTTGCTTTATTTGGTGATAAAAACATCAACTTTGGCTTTTGGAGATTTCCCTTTTCATTTCATCCAGGCCTCCCCAAAACCCTGGACTATTTCTTCAACCCAGCATTGATATTTTCGGAGCAATCGTGCTAGTTGTTTGCTTCAGCCACAGTGTGGGATGAATAATGTGGGCTGGTCAGTGATAACACAGATCAAGGGGCTAGCTGCCTATTCAACAGTTTTATTCTCTCACAAATGGTGATTTTGTCCCAATGGCCATTCTTACTGCTATGTTGTCTTTGGTCCTCATTCCAAAGTATTTTTTTAATTAAAGAGAGCTTCTCTTAAATTCATAACAGCAAGACAAATGTTCCCAGGAAGCATATAAACAGAAAGCTAGCCTGAGATAAGAGATCAGGAGATGCCCTCGGCCCAGATGTAAGGCTTGGAAACAGATTTCAGAATGGGAAAGCTCAATATCCCTGACTGTCTCCATTTTCTGTCCATTAACATGCCCTTGAAGCTCCTGAACCTTCCTCCCTACCTCTCTCTCAGCAAGACTCTGATCTGAGCTTTATCAGCTGTCTTTTTGACTCCCTCCTCATCCCTTATGAAAGCGCTGTAACAGTTGGTTCCCACAGCGTCCCACGAGGTCATGGAGTTAACTGTATCTCTCTATTGTCTCCCCAGCATATACCCCAGGTTCTTAGAGGTGTGTGTTTGTGTGGGTCCTGATTTGAAGTCCATACATGTCTTGTTTTATGTAAAGCACAGTAGGCTGCATGCCTTTCCATGGCATGCTGTTTTCCCACTCATAATATATGGTTGTGTGGCTGTAAGTCTTCCTTCCCTTTGATAGCCTATATAAAACACTGTAATTTGGTTTTCCGTATAACACATATAAAGGGGGATGACTACGAATTACTGACAAACACTCAGTCAACTGATCTAAAATCTTGAGTCGAACATGGAAAAAGACTAACTGGAAAGTTACCAACACATGTTCTGTAAGTCCTGGCACCCACGCAAGATGAAAAACCCTTTAAGTTTAGCAGATGCTAATAAGTACAAAAACACTGTGAACTAACAAACAATGTCTCATGTGTGACCACAGCTCTGTAAAGTACAGGATAAGGGTAAAAGAGGAGAAGAAAAAGATCCAGAAGAAACCCTTCTGAAGTTGAATCCTGCAGAACTCCAATAGGTCCACCTCCCTCTCATTTGGACTGGATCCCAGATGGGGAAGCGTGGGGTTCCCTCCTTCTCTCAGAATGGCCTCTGAGAGTCAGAGGGTAGAGAGGGGGCCAATGTCAGAACAAGGGCCCCTACCGTGAGAAAGCCCTCTCAGGACCTCCACAATAAAAGCATGGAGCCATCCCTAGGGACGCCGGTCCGAATCAACGACATCAAAGTGACCGGCCACAAGACTGCCTCGGGAGCCTCGCAGCGCTCACGCAGCAGGCTTGTGAGTCGCAGCAGAGATGATAATACTGTCTGCATTTGTAGTTGTCAAGAATGCTACCCACTGAAAGAGCTGTGATTGTTCTGCTTTCTCAGAGCCTTCACAGAGTCTCTCCCTCACACACCACACACACAATACACACCACACCCACACACACACACAGTACTAATAGTAATGTAGGACTATTTGTCATGCGTGGCCATCAATGACAGGCTGTGTTCAGACGGTCACTCCCTATAGACCTATGAAATGAAGAGACAGCAGATGAATGTCTGTGGTCTCGATGAATGCTGCCTTTGCACCTCTTCAGTTTTTCCAGCTAATGAGATGTAATATATACTTCTACCACAGGAGGGCAGCCAAGTGCTGAATTCTATTCTGCTGATATTTATACAAAATGTATTTTCTTTAGATAAGCAGATGTGCACATACCCATAAAAACACAAGACCATAACATGTGAATAATACACTTTAATATCTTTTCATGCTTCACTGATCCAAGAAAATTTGGAAGAATTGATTATTTGGGTCAAAACATATTTAGTGTACTATTTGCTGGATGTCCTAGGTTAACAAGGCATTTTTCAGTGAATTAGCATTTCCTAATCTGTGGAATGTAGAAAGACCTGAGAACAGGAGAGGTTTTCCATCATGGCTCTGTTAATATGTGACTTTCCATTCCTGTTACAGTCTGCAGTTGAGGCATTTCTGAAATCTCTCAGTAAATGATTAGCCTGCACATGTGGCAGCTGTCAGCTTCACTTGACTGAGTAGGAAGTACATTGATTCAAGCACAGGAGAAACATTTAGAGGAAGGATGTGTACTCAGCCTGCCACCTACAGGCAAAAAGTGGGAATCTACGCAAGCGCTTTATGAGCATGACCTTTATTGAGCACAGGTTGGCTGCATTGAGTCAGTTTGTTCCCGGGCCGTTACAAGATTCCTGAATCATTCAGTCATTCTTTATTAGCAGGGCGGGAAATTACCAACGACTTCCAACCAACTGTTGGTACGACTTTAGAAACAGCGGCTGGTGAATTTTAGGATGTACAATAATAACCACTCTGAGCTGTAGAAAACTTCAATCTGTTCACAGCTGATCTGCAATCTAGTTTTTTATATACATGGGGATTTATCTGAAATAAAATGCTATGCGCTGTTTGTTTCCGTTTGTATAGTGTCAATTGGATTGAAAAATACATATTTTCTTTCTCTGCTCAGCAAAGCAGGGTTGGAATATGAAAAAACAACCAAAACAACTTCTTAAAATGAAAGAAAGTTGGATCTGTAATTTCTACATGTTGCTGCTCAATACAAAGAATTTGTGAATTTAGGATTTACTATATAAATAATAAATAAGGTCTACTGATAGACCTCCATCCATCTATTTTCTACACTTCTTATACTCCTCAGCATCAGCCACAAACACTCTGGACAGTCTCATAGAACTAACATATTTATAAAACCTTATTATGTGACATGGCATTATTTCTTATTATTCTATTAATACGTATTTAGTACCTGTTCAACTAAATCATCATATCATATAAGCACAAAACAAGAGTACAAGCCGAATTTAATTAGCTGAAGTGTGATGGCGGTAGTGCCAAAGGTAGACGACAGGCTACTCACATTGTCAAAATTGCTTTTCGCTCCCGACAGCATTATTTACTGCCCTCTGAAGGTAGCAAACAAAATCTGCATAACAATCACATCTACCAGAGAGAGGTTCATGAATAAAAGATCAACTGGGTTCAGGTGTACTAAGTAAACAATGCGCAAGGCTACGTCTTCACTTATCATCAAACCTCCATTTGAATGAAGGAGCAGTTATATTTGTTTTACACACAGATGATCTAACGTGCCACATGTTGGGGCAGACCACTGATGAATGATTCAGTGCTCTTGAGAGAGCGGCCTCGAGTGGGAGAGGGCAGAGTCTAACTAGATTCCTCGCCTTGAAGAGCCCTTCTTACCGTTACAACTACTCAAAAGACGGAACAATGCAAAGCCCTTTTCAGAGCGGATTCCTAACAATTATCCATCTAGTAGTCAGAGGAAGAAGGGTAGAGCTTGTCCTCTTAACAAGCTGAAGTGCGTCGGTCTTCTCCGTGCTAAGCATTTCAAATCTACAAGTGTGTAAGTGTTACACACTATTATCCTGCTCACAAACTGTGTGCTTCTCTCTAAGTGGGTTTTTCTCTGTTGATTAAGTGCATTTGTACTTTGCAGAAGATTAAAATTTTGTCATTGATCTTCTCTTAACCACAATATAAAGCAGTTAGTGTTATGACAAGCATTGTCAGCAACATGTAGTTGAACAGTAGAAAATACGCAACACAGCATGTACACTATGTCCTGGAGTACTGAGAAAACAGCAATGTAAGATGGCATTATGCATATAGAGCACAAACGCCGATGCATGGCAGCAGAAGAACAAAGGTGGCCGATAGCAAGTTAACCTGAAAGACACAAGTTACAAAGCGCGCCTTTTATTTGGCTGTCATGTCTTGACAGCCAAATAAAAGGCGCGCTTTGTAACTCCAGGACACAAGACAGATTCATGATAAGCACACAGCTGCCATTCAATAACTTGTGTCATTTGGCAAAGAGACGCACAACATCCTCAACCACGGCAGAATGCACCAATGGCCTTTCCAGGGCAGAGATCGGAGCCCGCTGGCTGCTCTGAGGTCAATAAGCCACGAAGAAGAGCCACGGAGCTGCCACACTAGACAGAGCTTCTTGTCACACAACAGCTTCTCAATGAGGGGGGGAAAAAAAAAAAACTCAACGGCCACAGACAGCGAGCAAGCTTTTAGTCACGGTGTAGCATTCAGCTACTCGGGGTTTCCTCCAAAGCCCAGATGAAGTTTCCAGGACTTTTACGTGGCTAAACGGGAACACTTCCACAGCCTCAAACTGGTCTGTGAACAATCTGAAATGTCTGGTTTCCCAGAGAGTCCAGCTTGGTGGAAAACAGCCAACCACCATGTATAATGCAATAAATATGCAATTTCTAAACTATACATGGGCATATTAATATGACATGATTCATTCATATTCTGACATTTACTGAAATCCCCCGTCAAACATTATGTTTAAAACACACTTCAATACATCTGATCATTTCCTGATATTCCATTAATTCCAAACCAGGTAGCAAAACCTGCATGGTACATTTCTTCAAGGCAAAAGCAGAAGTGCAAACAATGTCCCCTATGAGACCTGTATAATATAAATGTATACTATTTATAAGAGATAAATGTGTAATCATGCACTATCTAGATAAAAAATTTGCCATTGGAAAAATAACAGTATTTGATGCTAACCATAACCCTTGCTATAAAATTGCTAAAAATACAGTGATTTGTTAGAAATGTGGGTAGAAATCAATGGGTATGAGTCAATATTTTAAAATATTTTTCTCTATGATAGCATGATTAGCTCATTTACTCACAAATGTCTGTACAAAATATGTGTAATTTAAGGGTATATTGGACACATACATGCTAAATGGATGAGTACAGCAGATGACAGAAATCCCGAGAATCTGGACTCCAGATGGGTCGAGCGGGTAGGAATTGAGGCAGACAGAGCAGAAAGCTGCAGAAACCCAGTAGCCCTCCCGAGTAATGAAGTATGGGATACTCTACAATCTGAAGAATATTTTTGGCAAAGGAGACACATTCCTCCAGAGTGAAAACAGGCCCTTTCCCTTGCACAACAATCCCACTGTGCAGCCCTCAAACGCCTGTTTCTTTCCATCTTACTTAAATGCAGCTGTGCATTTATATCCAAATTCAAATTTTTTGGACAGTGGGTGATCAGTGTGTCCCGGCACTTTGTCAGCAGCTAATCATAGTGGACTGAATGAGAACCCACACACATAGCTCTGGTGGCTTTGAAATGCCATCAAATCGGAAACATGACTAAGACTCCGCAGGCTTCCCTGGAATTTGGGGTGAAACAATACACGAGTAACATCACCATGGCCCACACTCACTTTCAACCTGTTATGTCAACAGGGCCGGCCAGCTGGAATGCAGGAGCCACTGCAACACATGGAGATCAACCCTATGGTTCTGAAACACTCCGCAGTCGGTCCCTTAAAATACTACCCCGCTGTTGTGTCTTGCATTTCAAACAGGCATGCACCACGCACGCGGGACATGAGGTAAGAAAGGAAATTAGATTTATTATTAGGTGAAAAGCGTTGCTCTCCTGCGGAAAATTAAGAAAAAGTGCCACGCTGCAAGAAAATTGCCCAATTTAAGGCTTTTAAGGCAAGTCAGATTAAAAAACTACCATTACCAAAATTAGGCATAATCATTGCACATAAAACAGCCAATTAAAACAGATGTGAAACACATTACGGGTCTCACAGTTTTACCTTTTTTTAGTCTTTTATCCCCTTAGATACAGAAAGCTCGGGCATAATTTTTGTAATTCAACATGCGTAGGGAACATTTGTAAAGTTTGAATTCACTTTCTTTAACAAACATCTAAAATTATGTGGGATTAAGTCACTGGAAAGTTAACATTTATGTCTATGTAAGTAACATCCACACCCCTCAGCACATATATCTTTCTATTTTTCTACATTTGCAGCAGTTTTAATACAAATATTTAGTGGATACAGTTTACAGTTCTCTCATGGAAGATGACCATGACATTATCAATCAAGACAGATTTCTGATATTGAGGAGGAACAGTTACCAAAGCCTAATGTTAAATTTGGTCAATTTGAAAGCAGTTTAAAACCACACAGATGCCACTGTGCAATGAAAACTGTCAAATGAATCATAAGTTAATATTCACCCTGACTGCAGTGTAATCAAAGCACATTATATTTGAAAGGATTTAAAAACGTCACACCTGACAATGAACATGCAAGTAAAAGCTGCTAAAACGCCTTTCAACTTAGATATTAAAATAATTCTAAAACCCACTTCAAACAGGTACATATTTTAAGTCCTTGCCACAGATGACCTAAATTGTTGTCAAACCAGACATCTGTAATCTGAAACCACATGCCAGGTTACATGACCGCACAAGCCGGCAAACATCAGATCATGAAGATTTCCTCCCTAAAACAACCGTACGTACACACAGTTCCAGGATGTGTTCAGACATCAATCCAGCTGTTTGTGTATCCTTGGTAATGCTTTGTCCTCTCTACTGTCATGCTGCCCCCCCTCCCCCCCTCCAGGGACTGACCTCAACTTTCCAGGTAAATGCAAAGGCAAGAGGTTACAGGCCTTGGAGAAAGATGAATGGGAGGTCAGGCCCTGCTGTGGTAAAAGAGACCACCACTCTTGCTCTCCTGGCTACATACAGCAGACCCCAAATGAGCTGAGGGCTTGTAAAACTGTCCGGTCAGACATTCATTAATATATGTTGTTTACACTGTGGGCTTGCCTCTTGTTACGTAACAGATCCTACAGCTTATCGCCTACCAGTGTTCGTTATGGTCAGTCAATACATATTATTTACCACCACTGCACCCTTGACTACCTATTTTGGCTGAAGGTCACGTTTGGTTTCGTCTGCAGCAGCACACACAAAACACTTTTGCTACCATCATATTTGTCTTCCAGAAGTTTACTTCTATTCAGCGCTACCTTTATCTGGATACAAGTAAACATGGAAAAAAAGCCAGAGATGCTGACAATGGACTGACATTTGACAAACGTAATCAGCTGATCACAAACAAACACAACAATGTCCTTGCTCGCTTGCCACCCTGCATTCATACTTTCATATTCATAGATATGGGTCATATCTTATTCAGTACATGTTTTGACTACCAGCTCGCTCAGCCGTTACTCCTAGCATTCCTGGAAGCATGACAAAGCATGATTATTTTAACAGAACATCTAAAAGCTGGATCTTCAGCCAAAGCTAAAAAACCCCCCCATTTCAGGCTGGTATAGAACCAAGAGTCCAACAGTCTGATCTGTCACTTCTTTCCAAACACCTCTCCTACCTCCTGCGATCTTCTTGAGTAGTTGCTGCCTGGCAATGATCCTGCCCAGCCTGTACCCAGAACGTCTGCGGTGATGGTCCATTCTCAGGTAGATATCCTGAGTCTCTGGGGTCATACTCCCAAGACACTCACTGCCTGCAGACTCTGGAAGCACCCGAAACATAACTGAAACTCTGTGCCCCAAACAAGCCCCAGACTGCCGGCTGATTCCCTCGCACTCAGCCACACACTCTCCCACCGACAGAAAACGTCACATACAGGCGCAAAAAGCTTGAAGTGAGCTGAGAGGGACAGCAGAGCAGAGCCTAGGGGGAGGAGTGCCAACACTCCAGTCCAGCTCTGCATGCCATGTGACCACAAGGAGGCCAATGACAAGGAAGCAGTGGGAGTACTGCCCACCTTGCTGAGCTGAATCCAATGTCTGTGTGAACGCTCGTCAACTTCCCCCTGCTCTGGAGGGAAATATAAATACCATTGGAATGCCTATGAACTGACAGAGCAGGAGTGGGAGAAAGAGGGGTGTGGGAGGGCTTACAAAAATAGTGGTTTTGGACCCGCCCTGCACTAGAACAACTCTTCTGCTGTTGCTGGTCGCACAGGTGCCAAGTTTACTGGGCGAGAGTGAGTCTGTGCCATATGAGAGAAAAGTACAGAGGAGCGAGAAAGAGAGGGAGAAGTTGTTTTCTTGGTTGGAGAATGCTAATTTCTGCCCACCCCCACCACATATCCAGCCACAGGAAGGACTCTCAGCAGGTCACCCTTAAAGTGTCAGCTCAATACAGCTAAAATTCTCTTCTGTAAAGCACTTGGTGCATTTAATATCTTTGTTGTAAAGCTCTCTGAACTGCATTTCCTGTATGAATGGTGCTGTATAAATAAAATGTATTATTATTAAATTACATATGGGTGACCTAGATCACCAGCACAAAAGGAAAGATAACGTTCCAACATGTCATCTGTTCAGTTCTGATGGCTGTTTATTTACAGGAATGAAAGCCTCTTCTGACACTGTGTCCCTGGTCCCTACGACATACTAAACAGAATAGTGTTTACCATATACTAATGTTTATGGTTTTGCAGTTAGTGTACAAGAAGGCAATGAGGTTTTCCGTTTTGTATAAACAGGAAGAGACGTCAATCAAATTCCATTCTAAATAATATGTAATAATCACTATATTATATACAAATTGTTATAGTTTGCAATTTTTTACAGTTATAATACAAGAAGCCTGTGTGCTTTTCCACATTGTACTAAGAGGAAGTGATAAAAGAGGTGGCCTTATGGATGTCAACCAAACTGTAATTGAAGAAAGGTGTAAAGAGCCAAAATAAAATAAAAAAAAGATAAGAATGGGAGGAATTATTTTAAAAAATCATGCTTAAAAATTGAATTGATTGAAATATGTATTTATATGAGTTGAAGACATGGCAAAATGCATGTGAGCTGGAAAAGAAAAAGGTAAGATCTCTCAGGATCTGTTTCATCATTATCCACAATTTATTTTAATTTTGTGCAGCTCTGAGCAGCACCTCCATTTATTTGAGCATTGCATCGCATCAACAGCAACTCTTAATTAATTTAGGCCTTTCTTTGTGTGAATGGACATACTCGAAGCCCTTTTTTATAAAAACTAATCATATAAATCCACTTATGTATAACCCGGCTTACAACATGGAACAACACTCTCCTCACACCTGAAATACCAATCGGGGCCCCTGCCATTCTCCTTGTGCCCTTCCTGGCCCCTGCATACAGGCTTGTCTGTGCATTATAAGCATGGCGCCATACATGTGAATTGAGTGCAATTGGGCAAACGACCAAGTCAAACAGAGCCCGTCTGTTTCGTTCCACCTTAACTTAAGCTCACAAAGACTACAATTCAGCAGCACACTTCAGAGCCCGCTGCACTTTTTCATAAACTCCTCTTGGGTTTAATGACTCTCTCCACACCCTCAGGTGGAGCTATTTAAATGTGTGATGGTTGCTTTTTTAAAAAAGGTACTAGGTGGTGGTGAGACACTATTCAGATAATTTCACTGGGCCGTGACTCATTTTCTACACACACAAAACACCTGTGTTCATTCATAAGGTCGCTTCAGGTGTCAGATGCTAAGAAATTAGCATGTTGGCAACTGCCATTTCTGTGATTTCTTCTTCCCTCCCCGTCTAGACGAAGAACCTCACAGAGTGCAAACATATTGCATTACAGAATCAATCACCCGCAGCTATGCATCATCATAATGAACAAGATTAATGGTGGGTTTTTTTTTGTCTCCGTCAGCACTCAAATTCCTCAGCTGGGATTGTGAAAGAGCGACGAGATCTCCAGCGTTCTCTTTGGATTTCCCTGTGTTTAAACTTTGTGCTGCATGCCATGAAGAAAAGGCTCTGGTGTGTCCTAAGTGGGAGTGTTGTGTGTCAGGCGCAGGGACTCCAGCTCTTATCAAACTTGTTCCAACACGCCTCTGTCTGGGTTTCAGAGCTCAACTACTATACAGCATGGCAACAGGAACACACACACACCTACACACACACACACACCTACACACACACACACACACACACACACACACCTACACACACACACACACACACACACACACACACACACACACACACACACACACAGAATCATGGAGCCGAAGCTCAGGGCAAATGGATGATGAGCATGGAAGCAGTTGAGTGGGTTTAGACGCTCTTCTGATGCGGTTTGATTCCGCGTCAGACACGTGTAATGTGCACTGGCCGGTTCTGGCTCTATGTTTCCTGTGGTTAAGGCTTAAGAAAAAAATAGCACCAGTGTGACTTAAGATTTCCACCTCATGAGCCACCACATGTCTGAATTCTGAGCTCAGGTCTGAGAATAAATCACACTTAAATACTGAAAGGCCAGTTGAGCTGCTCTGGAGGTAACCTGAAGCATTTGAGAAGCCCCTTATTATGGCCCTGTGGGTGGTGTTGTAGGTGCTCTGCTGCTGATGGTTTACCAACTGCAACTGTGACTCAGCATAGTGAGGATCACTCCAAGCAGAATTATTCACACCTTAATCTCATCTTCAGTAGCAAGCACTAGTCGAGCAGCTGCAGGAAGATGCCCATAGGTGTGTCCCAAGATATTCAGGCTTCTCACCTGCAAAGGATTAAGTAATCTGAGTAGAAATACACATTAAATATGATATGGGAGAGGGAATTAAAATGATAATTAAACTAAATCAAATTGAGGGTGAATAGAATTCACATCATATCAAATATAAATATAGTGGCATTATTTCCAATTATGTGAGAGATGGTTCTGATCCAAGAACTATGACTAATTATAATAAGAAATGTATTGCAACAACCATGCATTGTGACTTACAATTTTCCGCTTGCACGTTAACAATCTCAACAATATTTTCATCATCTCTTCTTTTCTGTCCTAACATTTGAGCAGTTTCCAGGTAAGGCTTTTAAAAACACTATCTTGTTGTGTTACTCAAGGTGTAATGTACAATTTACTGCTTTGCATATCCCTACAAACGTAAACATACATGTACACATTTTCACCAAGGAGGTTTCCAGCATCATGCTCACGCACAATTTGTCAGAGATTGACATGTAAAGGCTATGGGAATATATGCCTAACTATTTAACCAAAAATAATGCAGCTTGCAGATTACTGTGATGCCTGTGAGACCATCAGTTGCTGCTCTCACAGGCGTAATAAGATACATGTTGCAGTAAATCCCAAGGAACATGTTGTCAAAAGCACTAAATTATATGTTTGTACGCCTGCACACAATGATGCCGCAACAATATCTAAGTTTTGTGCAACCTAGAAAGTGCTTTTTAAAATGGATGTAATATTCACTCATTCGCCCAAAAACCTCCAAACTGTTAAGATTAAATCATAATTAATAATATTTCTTGGATGGCGTTTCACAGTATCCTGTATTTTCATTCACCTCTGGGAGTTGAGCAGTTGACTCAACTCAAAGTCAAACCCTTACAATGTAAAATTATTTCATGAATATCTCCCTGTAAGTAAAAACAAAAGCTTTGTGATGTATATTTAGCTATATGGAGCATGACAGCTCACATTATCAGTACTTGGCTCCTGCTTTCCAATTAACCTGTCACACTTAACACCTATTAATCACACAGGACTAGATGCAGCCCACCATGTCTTTTTAAATATTTGCTTCCTGCAGAGTGACCTTCAACACAGCAGCAGTGCACAGGTAGAGTATAACAGTCTGAAGTTTCATGGATGGCTCCACACTTTTTATCTGACAGATCCACATAATTTAAGCCCATCAGGTCAGAGTCAGCCGATTTCACTTGAATCTGTTTTGTAAATTAAAGATGACTTGTCTCCTGCCTGCCTCAAATATCACACCAGTCAGCTGCATCAGGTCAATTTATATGTGTCGCCCTGTTCAGTGTGTACATAAGCATACTGAACATGGAAAAGGACTCAAGATTAACGTTTCAAATATCCAGACAACGCAGGCCTCAGCTGCTGCATCAGTAACGCGCCTCAGCAGGCTGCACAGCTCAGCTCAGTGTGTAGCAAACACATGTACACAACAACGTCGTGTGAAAATGGAACAGCAGCTTTGAATCCTGTTAAACAAAGCAAACACACTTGGTCTGGTCCCTGTTTGTATGACATTCTGCACTCAGACCCCTCCTGATGGAGACAGAGCTGTTCATGTGGAGCTGCTGTGGTCCATTCCCTACACCTAGTGGTAGACTTAGGTTACTGCGCAAATGATTGATTTCCACTCTTCACACACACTTTTGACAGAAGCATTGCACCAGGCATTAACCTCCAAACCTTCAGCGTTTCTCTCAAAAGTATCCCAAAGGAGCTTTATAGTCAAATAAATCTACATCTATGTACAACATGTCACATATATTTTCCGCCCTGAGATCCTCTGAAGCAATATATCCTGCCTACATTGAGTTAAATATTCAAATCTGCAATACCTTCCTTTAAATTGCACCATCAAATGCATGCTTCTATATCTCTTATGCTTAATGTCATGCACACCATGCAGGAGATACAATGTCCGTTTGAAGAGACGTGGCTTAGGACTTTAATAACAATAAAGTCAGCGTGACTGAACAATGCTTGGCAACACAACATGCCTCGTCCTCCTGAGAGACAAGCGCATTTTAAGAAGTTAAAGCAAATACGAATAGACCATTTCATTGGAGTCACAATTCTATGAAACTGCTTGGGTCCACATGTATTTGTAGCCAGGCATTCATATTAGCAAACTAGAGAAACTTGTAATCCATCTATAATGTCTCTATTTGAAACTTTGAAATTATCTATAATATTTCAAAGAGAGTGAGCTCTGTGACCTTTACATAACGACATTGTTCACTCTCACTCACCTGTCATTACCCATCAGCGCCACTCTGCGGCATCACCAGGCCACTGATCACTTCTAACGGATGAACGGTGTTTAAAATGAACACAGTACAAATACTACAAGGATTTCCTACACGCGTGCAAAAGGTTATAAAGTGGTCGCATTGTTCAGACGGTGTTAGAGTCGGTGGGATTTTAGTTCAATGAGCTGTTGACACAACTTCAGCGCAGGCAACTTAAAGTGCCGCACCAGTGCATCGGACCACATGCACAGTTACCCATCCATCCATGTCAGGATCTCAGCGCCTCACCAGCAGCCGACGTTATCATTACTGAACAATTCTACCAATAGAATTAATACCGTTTTTTATCCCCTCTGAGAAACACTTCTGTTGCTCCACTTTAACGCACAGCATGAATCGCGTCACTCCGGTTGCCATCACTGAAAACGTTAAATGACGCCGGTCTGACCCGGGTCGCCGCTCTGCCTGCGGCGGGTCGCTGCTCTGCCTGCGGCGGGCCGCTGCGGGCCACTGACCTGCCAGTCTGCGCTCCCTGACGCTCCTCCAGAGTAAATCCCAGGCTTTGGACGTGGAGCTCCGCAGCTGCTCGCTGAGGGACCGCCGGAGCTTCGGCTTCGCGGAGCTTCTTCTAGACGTCATCGCAAACCCTCCGCCCGGACATAATGACAGCACGGTGCCCCTTGTCCCAACACAGACCCGTTATGTCGAAGTAGCGTCACCTTCCACGTTTCCCGGCTGATCGCTTGTCCTCCAACTCACCGCAGCTGCGAACCTGACGTCGGTGCCCGTTTCTGCAGCATGTTGAGGGGAACTAAATGAATATTCTCCTCTCGGGTTAGAAAGGCAAATCGACGAAACGAGTACAAGTCAGGAAGTGATAGTAAAAGACAGACTTTCACACTTCACCCCAGATGTGTGCGTACGTACGTGCGTCGGTTTGTTTGTGTGTGTGAAGGGACGTTCACGTACACAGCGCGCTACAACGACGTGATACCTTCAGGTGCTTCGGAAAATATGGGGATTGCCAGCAGAGCGCATATGATCCACCAAACAAAATACTAGGTATGACTGGAAAGGAGGAATGGCGAGCTTGGAGGACTGATGGCAAACAGCAGATGGTGAAAGTTAACCATTATGTAACAATAGCTTATGTAAATATCATGTTTTGATGATATGGCTGCTGATTTTCAGCAAACCTACATTTATACGCAATGTTCCTTGAAGGTTCTCACTTGGAAATACTTAACATTTAAAGAACATCAGCAGGAATCCTCTATATAATGTTCTGTCATGGTTATGTGGATACGAACTAACGCTGAGAGTGTGTGAATGTTTATTGGCTTTTGAACACACACAGAGCACTTTTAAACTGTTTTAAAAAAGCCCTCCTTCCCATCCCCAGCAATATATATACTGTCTGTAAAAGGCGAAAATTAACAACCATGACATAATAAATCTAAATAAGTAATCACAGAGGGAGAAAAAAACCCCATTTTAAATCTCAGAAGTACAACGCCGTTGATGAAGGTTGCTTTGAAACCACATGTCAGTGAAGTGACCCCATTTCCAGAATGTTATTCCAGCTAAAGATGGTTTGTTGTAGTCCTTGAGACTACAGATGCAAATAGCTGAAATGCCACAGTTCATTTATATTACAACAAAATACTGAATGTAACAATGCTGTGATGTAGGACACAATGTCTGCATGCTATGGCCAACGTCAATTTCCCCTTCAATCTGCTATGAGAGTACAGTGCAGCCCAACCCCGAGGCACAGGATCACTGGAATAAAACAACCAGACAGAGTTTCCAATCCAACTCCATTTAGTCACCTTTTTCAGCCAACAGAGCGCTTTCAACAATTCCAACAACATACTTGGAAGTAGTAGATGGAGCTCTGCGTAGGGGACCTGAAGGCATCACGAGCCACTCAACACCCAACTACAAACACCAGCCACAGCTCTCAAACGACACAGTTCAAAACTGAGCGATCACTTTCTCCAGTCCAGTCTCACTTCATTATCATCCCCAAAACAATAACATGTAAAAGAGTAAAACATTACAGTAATGTTCAGCTGTAGGGAATTCTGTGTCCTTGGTGATCAATAATACCTCTGCAATGTTATCACTTGATATAATAAATCTAGTCATTTCTTTAAACAGTGATAGTATTGTAAAAGTATTTATTATTATTTTTACCTGCAGTAATTTGTTGAAGCCTCTAAAACATTTTATTGACATAAAGCCATTTCTTAACTATTATTATGTTTTTGACCTAAAATGATCATTTAGGATGATGTCACCTATTATTATAAAGCTTAGTGAGAGTTCAGCAAGTTCTCCCCAGGTAGGTTAGAGCAGGTCAACCCTATCAGAAACACGGGTTCAGTTTCAGCACCATTTACCTTTGTTACCAAGATATCTTGCACCGCAGATACTGAAAGGAAAAGAAAATGTCCAAAAAAAAGCTCATGTCCAAAAAATAAACATGATACCTTCTCCTATAAGGCTGCTATAGACAGCAGCTTCAGTAATCATTATACCATAATTATTTTAGGAATTTCCTCCTATTATTGTGTGCCCATTCAGGGAGCGCATGACCTAAGAGCAGTGATATCATATCAGCTGTATTAATTCCTTCTTCACCAGCTGGAATTACTGTTAAAACAGCCTTAATACCATTATAAACACAGTGACTGGCAGAAGATTGACAGTTTCTTAAATGATCAAATCTCTGCTGACCTCATTTTGCCCTCTCTGTATGAAGCTGAGCTAACATTACTTCATTTCAATAAGGAGATTCACACTATTACAAGGTCACACAGTGAGATATCTGAGTGCCAAACAAGTGTGCAGCTGAGGCGAGAATGTTTGAAGTGCTCAGTCTCATTTGTTCTGTCTAAAACTGAAATTATGTGCAGTCAGGAGGAATAAACCCAAATTGTGCTTGTAAGAGACCCAGTGAACTGCTTTGGTCTCACTGGACCTGACATGAAAATGTATATTTCAGGTTAAGACTCCACTCTCTGCTAAAGACAGGATAAAAGAAACATCAAAGACCGCAACTTCCTATGAAGCAAAACATGAAAACCTTCTGCACATTCATGGCGAAGGGACTAAATGACTCTCACAGTGTGAATGTGTCATCTGCATTTGGATCTGACTGAATGTGTCACCGTTATTTTGAGGTTCAGTAAGTCGCAGGAGTGAAAAATATGTGACAAAACACAAGATGCTTTTTTTGGTTCAGCGTGGGTCAGAGGGAGGAACGTGTTCAGCAGTGAGCAGCATGTTACTATTTTCAGCCCCACTTGTTCAGACCCCAGGCTAAAATGCAGCTTGGAGGACAGAACACACACACACACACACACGTCTAGAGAGCAAGTCTCATTTGATCCTGTGACTTGTCAGGAAGGGTCAGGGTTAGGCTGAGTCAAGCACCTTGCTTTCCGCTTGTCTATTGAACCAGGAAGCTTACAGAGTAAAAGGCTGAAAGTTAACACATATTCAGGCAATTTAACACAAAACAAGTAAGAAATTCATCCTTAATTCAAGGCAATACCAGAAGCCTATTTCTTACAAAAGCAAAGGCATTAACTTACAAAAAAGGTTAAAAATAAAGGGTTTTTTCATAAACAGCCCTTAAACAACACCATCTGTCCATCATCTTAGGAATCTTTTGGTTGATATAGGTTGACACGGGTGGAAAGCAGGAAAATGAATGAGTGTACTAGACGTTAAAGAAGATGTTAAACAAGGTATCAATCTCCAGGCCCAGTGACTGACAGGGGAGGAGTGGACAGACAGACAATACCGTCCCTGTCAGTCTCCGACAGGGAAAGTGATGGAGAAAGCGCAGCAACAAGGTTCTGACCTCCCTCCACATGAATCACCAGAGTGGTAAACACAGCCCCCCGCTGTGCCTGTCCTCTCTCTAAAAAAAAAAAAAGACAGCAAAAACCCTTGCATAATAAAGATGAGCATTATCACAGTGAGTGGCTAGGTGATGACTTCTGGAGTGGTCCTAGGCAGTGGAAGTAATAGCAGACGCAAGAAGAGTCAGTCAGCTTGAGAACGTTTCCCCTTCGCTGACTCACCCACTTGTTTGTTTTTGCCCATTCTCTCTCTCTCTCTCTCAATATCTCTCTCCGCCTTTCTCTCATAAACACATACAGAAGATTTGTTCAAAAGTTATCTAAATTCCAGAGTGTGTGTGTGCTGTGTCTGCGTCTGGTGACTGATGATATGGCGAATGCTGCCCCATATCTGCAGCGGGAAAATCCCAGATGAGAGGAAACTGATTTCTCCTCCGCGAGTGGGTCATGTCGATGGCCAGGAGGTCTTACTCCAGGCCCCTTCGAATAGTCTGGGAGATTGCTCTTCCCAGCCTAATGGAAACAAGGCTCGGGGAGCAGGGGAGGTCTCCCCTCCAACTCCAACCCGGCCCCCGAGGGCTCGTCCCAGGCATGTGCTATAAATTTCCTGGTCATATATTCCCAAGTCGAGTTCATTTTTCCAGAGGAGCCACACATGTGGTGTATATCTGGGTTTAGATTATGGGGCTGGGGAAGGAGGAGCCGACTTTGGTCCCAATCCATTAAAGTGGCCACTAATTCTGTTTTCATAGAGGCCGTTTGCTGTAAAGTCCCAGTTTCTTCCTTTAATGGAGGTTGTTCTTTATAGAATCATTCATTCTCAAACAGATGATCAGTTACATCAAATCTGTTTTTCACACAACTCACCCATTGTGTTTTATCCAAATCTTCCCACTGCAGCGGTTTTGTTTTCTTTACATAACTTGACCTTTTGTATCAAACTACAACACCAAGTGAGGTAAAAATAGAAAAACCCAAAGTTTGTTTAATGTCATGAAGCGTTCGTGGAAGCGAGAGCTCGCAGGGGTCAGTGTTTGTATAAAGAGGCTTGAAGAATGTAAAACTGGCATGACAAGCGTACGTGGCTATTGTTTCATTGAATGACAAAGCATGTAATGCTGTCAGGTCTGAATCTGTTGAGGCTGCATTGCCCACAAAAATGCATGGGAAAACATTTACGCCACTATCCGGCACCTGGTTTCTATTAGAGCAACGAGGATCTAATCACAGAGGTTCTCTCTCTCGACCACTCTCACTCTCTCCATTTCACTCCCTTTCTCTCAGAGGTGGCAGATGTAAAGTAAGCTCATGTTTTATTGATTTTAAGATCACCTTTCTGGTGATGTAAAATGCACATTAGGAGAGCTTCTGCTCCAAGGCACCTTCACAGCAAATCACCGTTAAATACAGCTGACAGATAACTCTTCATTAAGGACAGCTTATGGTAGGTATACTGTAGCATGCCATTAACCTCCATGACACAAATTCAACAGAAAGTTGATTTTTATATTGCAAGATGAGCATCGTCCCGAGAGAAAAACTGGAGTTTCAGAGTCTGACAAAGACCAAAGATGAACATGACAGCAGCTTACATTTAATAACTTATCATAGGGCTTGAATTTTCCCTTCCTATGACAAATGACTTACTATAGAGTGCTATTTGAAATCATTACAGTTTGGCCTTCAAAGCTCTCAAGCTGAAATTATTTTAGTAATTTTAATTTTGTAAGCAGTTATACAAAGCATTTCTGCTTAATAGAACCCAAACTGTATCAACGTCTACAGTATTCTCAGACCACATGTTTACAAAGCTGAGGTATGTTAGCAAAACGTTTTTATGCCACCACTCCACTAAAAAAAAAAAAAAGCTTAATTAGTACTTTTATCATCTCTCTGACTAAAGCATCAGCAAATCAGTTTTATTAATGATGCACATGTGGACTCATTTTAATCGCCAACAATTCTGCTCGACTCACCAGCCGTGATAAGCTGGAAGTACAGTGCAGGTATTGTTTTCAAACCGAGACACAAATAGGTCCTGCTGGGCCCTGAACTTATAAAGCTGACGAGCCAGAGAGCAGAGTGGATGCAGGAAGTCTGTTCGGCCTCTGCCTGCTGTTTGATTACTGAGCCGCATTGTTTAATCAGGTCCGAGACCACAAGAAAGCTGCAGTGCTACACTGCCTCTGGACAGAGCCTCTTTTAACGGAGTGCTGTGTTCCTTGTTGTCCGAGTTCAGGTGGTAGCGCACAGTTAATCTCCAGTAGCATGGTTACCATGCTTACTTACTTCCTTGCAGAGGGACAATGTTTGGTGTGAGCCCTTCCACGTGCTCGGCCAAACCAAGGATGGGGAGGTCAGAGCTGCAGGCCCAGTGGAGGTGCAGACTTTTTGCCTCCCTGCAACATCTGGAATCTCTGTGGTTTATGTGGGAAATGTGGGAGGCCAGTGACAGAGCCAATGTGGTTATTGTATCTAAACCAGCCATGAGGAAATGTTCTTGGCTTGAAAACTGTGTGTGTTGCTGTGTGTGTGCGCAGGAGCACTGAGGAACTACAAAGTGGAGCACCACTTGATAAAGCTTTGGATGAGAACACACACACACACACACACACCCTCCTGCGACTGGCCTGCACCTGACATGGCTGCCCACGTCTCCTTCCACTTAGTTTACAAACCACAGGCCTAAATTCTTCAAGACATACACACCAACGCACACAGGAAACACTCACCCCTTGGTCGTTTTGAGGAAATTGTTCCCCAAAGGACTTATTGACTGTTTCTTTTCTAATTGGCAGTGTGGAGATTATTGCGAATCAGAGCAATAAACATGCATCCTCTCACTGAAGAACAGAAAACTGGAAGATAATACAGTTTCTGTTTAAACAGCTCTATGAACATTCACTGTACACAATGACAGGATCAAGCCAGATTATTTACACTTGGCAATAATTTATGCCTAAACATGATGGGAATTGTTGAACATGACCACATTCAGTAGAAGGGCCTTGAAGGCATTATTAAATGATATTATGTGCTATTTTATGTATGATAGCTACAATAATTGCAAGGAAAATGTTGAAATAGCAATTAAAACGTTAAAAGATTTCAAAGCGGGTCAACCAAATAGTTTCTCTAATGTTTTCACAACCATGACAAATTACTGTATATACAAAGAAAAGTCTAGAAATACTACCAGGCTTCTTTTTTCCCCTCTCTTTCCCTGTCAAACAGCCAAGCTGGCCTCTGCACTCAGGAAACCACAAAGTCATTTTCCATCTTTCCATGTGTGGAATTTTTCATGCACTCGTCATACCAGCAGCACCCTTTATAGTCTGAGCTGGATCTACAAATGACGACTTGGTTATAAATTTAGCACATGATGTCACTGATCTGGCACCTGTTAGGCAACGGATAGACGGGGAGCTAAATGTAACAGTACAATCTTGTGAAAATTGATTTTCTCGGAGCATTTAAAGGCTGCATATGCTTTAAATCAAGACGTTTCACAATGTCCAGGCCTGTTTTCAAACAGCCAAAGAGCAGATAAAAATACTTGGCCATATTCAAGCATTGCGGTGGAAAAAATGTGCTACGTTGCCTTTTCTTCTCAATACCAATGCCACTTCTAATGTGCCTCAGAAATTCTTTGGGGCGACACAGAGTTAAGACGGATTCATTTGAGACGTCTACTTTTCAACCAGGTTTAAAATGTCCTGTGTTGTGATGATTCCTACAACATGGCTCTTGTCGTATTACCCTTCACAAAGAAGATGAGTGTCTCTTCCCCACCAGTTCACTCAAGTTAATCCACATCGTTTCCTATAGGCCGTCCCGGGATACATTGGTTCTTGTCAAATCTTATTTGGACACCCCTTCCAATGAATGCTAATAACAGCAGTGAATGATATTTTAGACAATGAAGTGTGCCTCCACCTCTGTGAGGAAGGCCCTTTCTTCTTTCAAAATGACAATAACTCCATGCACAAAAATCAAGCTGCATAAGAAATGTTTATCCCAGCTTGTTGTTGAGATACAACTAGACTGGCCTGCACAGAGCTCTGACCTCAGCCGACTGCAAGCCAGGTCTTATTGCCCAACATCTGTGGGCGACCTCGCTAATGCTTTTGTGGCTGAATGGGAGCAAATCCCTGCAGCCAGGTTCCAGTACCTGGTGGAAGGTCTGATGGAAAGAGGCTGATATAGCAAGCAGGGTATAAATGATCATGATTCTGAACAAAATAAAAAAAATATAGTACACGTCTTCTATAATCATATATTCCTTTTGAAAGCCCCATGGCCTGGGAACTATGTGACACTTCGCCACGTTTGAACATTTTCTGTCTCAACAAAAAAGGTTTCATAATAAAAAACAGTACTGAGAGCAGAATCCAATAGAGACCAGTGAATAACAGCAGTTAATAATCCTGTTTGCAGCTCAAAACATCCAAATGATTTCAATATTCCACCTGCCTGATTACAACTACGTATGTGACAGGCTATTTCATGTTTCCTCATTTGTTGCCATGAAGCTTTTGTGATATTTTGTGTATATTATGTTCCCTAACAGGCCTCCAGAGACAGAAAGACTGCAGCTGTCTGAGGTCACAGTCAGTCTCCACCAGCAGGCAGTGACCCTGGGTGAGACTGAAGGCCCGGGCTCTGAGAACAGCTGAGGAACATGCAGGAGTCACAAACAGATAAGACGACCCTGCTGTAATGCATTAGTAGCTATAGACATTTTATAACTACTGCTCATCCCCAGAAATGTTGACAAAACAAAACATATAAATATACATACCATTTTTTATTTCATTAGAAATATTTTCTGCCAAGTGTCGCTAGATTTACACATTTCTCTGGCTTTACATCCCAAAGATTCAATGTTTACTTCATCTCTCGTTCACAGTTTAGAGCACATGCCAAAGACACTTCTCTCAGTGCCAAAACAGTCTTCAGCTTGATTAGACGACCCTGACATCAGAATCAAAAGCAGCAAGGCTGCATTTGGGAATCCACCACCACCAGGTGATACTGAGCACTGCCAATGAAGGAAAAATGGCCAGATTAAAACACTAAAAACATCCTTTTCCCATCTATTCTGAAGCTTGTCTCTGGGAGTCATTCACACCAGCCTGTGAAGGCTTTGCATTACTTTCTTTATAAACAGAACAAAGTCTCCAAGGGATTCACAGAGCTTCCCCTTTGTTTTTCTTATAATCAGTAGCAGGAGATTTCCACATTGAAAGTAGATTAACATATTCATTCAGAGAGAGGATCTGTGTAAATACAAACAGTCTGAGCTCAGAGGCAGAGTGGGAAGCTTCGCCCTGACACTTCTGGGCCAGGGAGTGCTGTTTAAGCCTCACTTGTGTCATTTTCCCTCAGACTGGCATTTGGGAAGGTGATGTTTATCATAACAAAGCGTAGGACCATTTATTTATGCAAGTTAAAAGTCACTGAGTTCTCCTTGGACCCTGTCAATCTTTCTGTTCGTCCACCCTCTCCACTGCAATCTTTAGTTTTCTGTCATACATGAATACATTTACAACATATACATTAGCTGTGCACAAAATCATAACCACATCTATTGCAAAATCTTATGGCTGCCCACAGCTAAATACATGTTTTAGGCCAGCCACATAAATGCAGCTTCATCCTCCTTATCTGTACTGTATCACTGACAGAAACCTGGCTGGATATGGAGCTTTCAGCATTGCAGTGTCACTGCGGATTCATTAATTCTATGATTAACGTCAGTTAAGGCAGCAAGGTTTTGAGGATGAACATAGCTGCCTCCTCTCGCCAGAAGAAGCCATTAATTTCCACACTGCAATTAAAGAGACTGTAGGGAATTACGCCGTGTAAGCCGGAATAAGGCACTTTTGGCCCATCATCTACTCAAGACTTGAAAAATGTGCTATAAACCTTCAGAAAATAAACATTTGAGAGGGAAGATTAAGCTATTTCCCCACTCCATAGACCAAATCTTCTCTGAGCATATCCATATGCGGTTTTAGGATGGAGAGCTGGGTTATGTTTTAAGCCTCAGGAAAAACAAAACAACAAGTCAAGAGGGGTAAAAGGTCCAGTGGTTTTTTCCATTAATGCCTTACATGATCATAAATAAAGAGTTTTAAAAGAGTTTTGAAATCCCGTAAACAATTTATTTTAAAATCTCTGTTCACAATCTTAATCCTAAATAGTGTAGTGTTTATTATCAGTGTTGACTGTGAGACAAACAAGCAGGCCATTGTTCAACAGAATTTAAGGCTGTTAAAAGTGCTGCAGAGATGAGTGAAATGCGAGCAAATGAGAGTATAAGAAGCCAACACTAGCTGCTCCTACAGGCTGTGCTGCTCCTTAAATGTTTGTAACGTCCAACTGACCACCTTTGTGACTGAATAACCAAACATTCACCAAGCTCTCACTAGTAGTGTTATACAATGTGTTATTTAAGTGGCAAATGTTTTATAAATGTTACATAACTTCATCGCAACTATTTGCTAAAAAAATAAGGCGATAACATGATCGAAACAAACCCGTCGTGCATCAACAATCAGGCAAACCCTGAAAACATGTTTTCAGATGCAAAACTGCAAGAATGCAAAAAGATCAATTGGAAGCTTGAAAAAATACACGTTTCTGATTTTAAGAGTATATGGATTTACTCAGTACATGAGTTCTTCTATAGCTTGCTATTGTTAACTAGAATGTTTTACCTACAGGCAGCTATTGATGAAAAGGAGTGTACTTGCAAACATAATGAATGTGTAGACTATGTGCACATGAGAGCAATAAAAAAAAACACTGCACATTCATAGCACAGAACACCGACGGTTTTCTCATGGCTGCTTTGCTATTTTGGATGTGGACCCAAAGAATGTGCTTTCCTCTCCTGGACAATGTCATTTTAATGAGGTGGACAGTGTTGTTATGGTCGATACGGAGTGCCATCTGGCCACCTCGTATCCGTGCCATAAAAGCGGTCTCCTCAGCCCAGCTGTAAAATACAAACAGGGAATATCACACCTAATGTCTGACTCACTGTCAGCTTTGTCCTTTTTACAACATTAACATTCTCCCAAGTTTTTTTATCATTAGATTTGAATTGAAACCATATGTTGATATAATTTACTTGATGCCTAAATAAAGTTGACAGCGACTCTGTCTGTGGTGTAGTTTTCTACAGCCAAGATTACCACCAAGGAAAATATATGAAAATCATATGGTGGAAAAACGTAATGATAAATGTATTTGAGGAGACTCTCATAGCCGTGTTGA
The DNA here is from genome assembly GCA_036023855.1 of Gadopsis marmoratus. Classification (NCBI taxonomy): domain Eukaryota; kingdom Metazoa; phylum Chordata; class Actinopteri; order Centrarchiformes; family Percichthyidae; genus Gadopsis; species Gadopsis marmoratus. The sequence continues at coordinate 63,276 of JAVQJF010044133.1, read as the reverse complement.
CAAACTTGTTGACGTTAATTCGCGGTGGTCTCACACTCGGGTTTCCAAGAATTACAGTAAGGAATGACCAGCGATCGGTCACATCGCATATCTCATACATACCAGCTGACCTCACATTAGTTAAGTGCTGCATAAAAGTGACATGGAATTTTTCCAGACCATAATGTCCACTTGTGCGGTACCGTTGTGCACAACAGAGGTCATGTGAGAGTGCAACCTGAGCCTCAAATGGCATCTACCCAAATCCCGCAGCTGCCCCCCAAGGGCCACATCACACCAGGCCAAATATTTCCCCTCAGCAAAAACAGAAACAATCATCTGGCACGCTGCCTATTCTTAACCGCTTCCCACCAAGTGACTAATATATATTGAAGTTTAAAATAAGAGATACTGCGCTTGGACATTCTTGAGACAGCGGCTGGAAAGGGAGCTCGCAGACACCTGTGGCTGTCAGTATTTTTAACATTGTCCGAGGTCTGAGCAATGCCACCATGAGAGCCAGGACACAGTGCAGGTAAAGGTATCAAATAAATGTATACCGCACAATTTTTCCCTCTGAATTGCAGTGGAGTAAAAGTATAAAGTTGCATAAAACGGTAATACTCAAGTACAGTACAAGTGCCCCAAAATTGTACAGGATTTCTAAGTACTGAATAGATTCCCTAAGATTTTGAGCTCAAAAGTGATTCGTTCTTATGTGAATGAAAGCATTAACCTCTGAGAGAGCAATGTCAGTGCATTGCATCAAAAAGCTGGGGGACCCAAAGAACACAAATCATGAATTACCTGCTCCTGCTGCGTTGGGCGTCTTATTGAACATCTACAAGACAAAAGAAATGACAAAATATCAGTAACTATAAAGTAAGTTGCTATATACCTTGATTTCATTGTTAGAGGAGGCTACTCATCACTAGCTGGCAGGTTGTTGAAACCATGGAGGGGAGATGTGAGCAATGACAATAAAACTGAGATGTTGGCTTTACTTGAATGCAGCTCCCCCCTGAAAGCTAAGAAAAGCATTTAACATTATTTGGCTGTGAAAATCATTAGAGATACACACCCAGTTCCTTGAATTCAGGGATGGAGGATTCCTCCCTGCATTCTTCAATAGTGCAATCGCTGCCGTAATGGCAATGTCAATTAAGAGTATCCACAGCAGAAATGGTGGCATGCTTTAGCACTTTAACATCCCGTGGTTATTGTCTGTGTTTCTTGCTTTATTTTGTAATCCTTACCTGTCTGGTCTGTTCAGTTCCTACCCTCATGTCTCTCATTGATTATCCACACCTGCTCCCCATTATTCACCTGATCCCCTCACAAGCCACTTCCCTATAAATACCGGTCCCCTTTCTTTGTTCTCTTGTCGATTCATATTGCTATGTGCTTAGTTTGTGTGTTCTTGTTCTTCCCCTGTGCTGGACTTACCTGTTGCCCTGCCTGCCTGCCTGTGTCTCATGGAAGCTAATCTTGTGTTCTGCCTGGCGCTTGCGTCCTTTCCCTGCCACCTTTTCTTGACGTCCCCAACGCAAGAGGCTGCTGTGTCAGGAAATGAAAGGAAAGGAAACGCCAGGAGCTTTGGACCTTTAGCTAAATATTAAAGGGAATGTTATTGAGCCACATACTGTTTCCCGTCAAATACTGGTATATTATCTGTATTGGAAAAGTGTAAGGAAATGGAAAGAGGTGATGATATTATTACCTGTGACTGCAAAATGAAACAAAACAGGTTAATTTTTAATGGTTAATTTAGCAGGTAACAAAATGACTGCTTGAGTCCAGAAGACTGAAAGCATCATCCTGATCTGGACCGGTCAGGACTGCTGGACGATCTCTTGCCAAACTCTCTTCCATTTCCCCTCTGTGCCACTGGTCTGATTTATCCTCCTGTTTGCTTACCCTGTTTCCACATTTCTCCCCTAGCAGAGACAAAACGCTGCAAAACTCCCAGCCTGCCTGTGTGCAACAATACTGTTGACCCTCCGTCATGACATTGAGTTGGCATTCAGCCCACATGGTGCTGGTTCAAACTTCTATCAGCATATCTGCAAAGGTTTTATTGTTAAGTTGGACTCAAACACAGTAAGTTAGTCGTGTACTGCATATGTCATGGGGGCTACGGCACCCCCCCCCAGCATTGTCATGACAGCAGGAATGCTCGCAGTATAAAGCTGGATGAGCGACCTATATGGTTGCCACTTTGCTGTGACTACAAATAAGACCTGAGTGGATTAAACAGGACAGGTGGTTTTTGTTTGTGCACTATCTGTCTTCGTTACATGGCCTGTGACACTTTTAGGCCACATGTATTATGAGGTCGGACAACAGCAGGCACCTGGCAGTTAACTTTTGATTTTGTTTCTGGCAGGTTATGAACCACCAGGGGTGTGTACGGGTTAGCAGGCTCAACCACTCGGTTATCTTTGGGCACAAAACTCTGATTCTTACTCAGAGAAACAAAATAGGAAAACAGGTCATAAGTGTGATTCATACGCTTCTGTATGTATTTTTACCTCAGTTTAAACATGGAGGAGGGGAGTGGGGCCTCTAAAACTATGAGGTACAGCCACTGATGTATCCCTCATTATTGACTGTGAGATTTGGCGCAGACTGGCAGAATTTCATCACATATCTGCACACTTATGTAAGAGAGTTCAAAGGCTGGGCTTAATGTACAGAAACACGGCAGATCATTATTTCTGTGCTGTCAAAATCATACACTACATGTGTCTTTGAAGAGAGGGATATATAATCATCTTCTGTAACTGCATTGGACCTGATAAGTTAGTCTCCAAGGAACAGCTTTAGACCCAGTTTCATAAATAAACTCATAAAAAACCAGATGCCTCAGCCCCGGCGGAGATGTGCCGATTTGACAAGGCCTCAAAGACTTGAACACATCACACTCTCTCTCTCTCTCTCTCTCTCTCTTTCAACAGCCAAGAGAAGGTATATCATCCTGGCATATCTCAAGTGCTGATCCACTTTTAACACACCGCCCTAGTTCAGTCCAATCGCAGTCAGATGGTGGACACATGTCAAAGGTTGCAGGTCAGGAACAGCGACATCCTCCATGCAGGAGCAGCACAGTCCATCCCTTTCATGGCTGTTGAGGGAAAGGTTCCCTTTGCTTACACCAGCAAGGATGTTTATATGGAGCGACAGGTCTGTGTGGGTGAACGATAGCTGCTGTCCCAGCACAAATGACACACAGAGTCAACAGGGCAGTTACAGGACTGGTCAGTCCGAATGACAGAGCAGCGCCTCCTCTGTTCTGCCCGTCTCTGTCAACACCAATTAAAAGTAGGAATCCTTAACCCAAATACGTCTCTATCCACCAATAATAGAAAAAAGTATACAGATGGCCTCAACCAGACTAGGTGCTGAACAGAAAGGTCAAAAATAACTACAAGCCTAAATTCAATTAGGGCTAATACAGACAAATATTTAATTTCATTTAAATATTGTTTAGTCCCTAACACACTAAAATATATGGAAAGATGCTCATTACATTTTTCCAGAGCCAAGGATAATGTTTTCACACTGCTTGTTTGGTACAAACAGTCCAAAAAAAAAAAGAAGTTTATTTTACAATGATAGGAAATAAAGAAAGGCAGCAAATAATCACATTTGAGAAGCTATACGCCAAATTGTTTTGCATTGATCGCCTATCAGCTGACAATTTGATTAATCAATTAATCAATTCTGCTCTAAATATAGCATATAAAAAGACCATCTGACTGGTTTGGAGACTTTCTAAAACAGACAAAATAGCATTTTCTTAAATTACTGTAGATGAAAGATCAGTCACTTCTCTTGCAAGACTTTGACTATAACTTATATATAAGTTATACGTGTATATATATGTATAATTTACACAGGAATTAAGCAAAGTTAGACAGACGGGTCAAGTTGATCGTCTGCTGATTTAAAATGAATTTCAATACGGATAAAGATTAAGACTTTGACTCTAAAGGCTGGGGATTAACACCAATCACGTTTCATTAACATCCCATTGAAGTGTTTGCATTTCCATTTTTTTAAACTTATCATAATTACAAATATTGGCTTATTTACTGTTGTGCTGTCAATTTGGGAGTGATATCAGGCTCAAAAAAGACAGAAAAATAACTTCCTGTATTGTAAAAACTTGGAAATTACATGTTTTGCACTTTGCTATTGGAACTGCATTTTCGGGCAATGGCTGGCCTGTTGACAAAAAGGTGCATCTTGACTGCAAAAAGGTGCAGTAATGACATTAAGAATAAACAGAAAAAACCCCAAAAATTATATATCTCCCACCAACAAGACAAAATCTTCAAACGGCACACATTCCAGCTAAGATTAGCTGTGCCGGCATGATGTGCAGCAGATTGAGGGAGATATGAGGCGCATTCCAGTTTTTACAGATCATACAAAGATGGGGGGAGTCAAAAGTTGTCGGGCAGGTGCTAAAACCTTTACCAGATACTTCCATAAAACACCTTTCAGTAAAGTCGTAACTGCCTGTTCAAGCTGGGTGTACTGGCTCACACATTCGGCCTGTTTATTCTTAGACTCCGAAACTGTGATTCAATCTGTATCGCATTCTCGCTCCCTGCTGTCAGACGTTTCAGATTGACTCCAGAGCTCTTATGTAAGACTCAGAGGGAACCGAGGAGGAAAAATCCCTCTTCATGTGCACTGCTGCTGACATGTCGTCTCATCTGTTTTTGGAAACTTTGCATGAAAGTGGTATCAATCTCCTCATAAAACTATCTGTCACAATATAAGCGTATTTCCCAACTGTTCCTTTAAACTCAAGCTTTTATTAAACTGGTAAGATCCTACTTTCCTATCCTATGCCTTCAGATACAGAAAACGGTCAGTCCTCAGACATAACTTTGCCCTGAAACCTGCAGTTGTGCAAAGTCCAATTATTATTGCAGAGCTTACAATATTATCAATATTAACAGTGGAGTAGGCCTATATTTGAATTTTTTTTTTTTTTAATAATTGGAAGAAATACTGGAATTGAAATGTTTCATTCATATAACCATCAAACACCATAAAACATGTCACCACTGAACAACATGTGATCTCATCATACTCAAGGTTACACTGCAGCCAAAACACTATTTTCTTTAACATATGTGGACATTCCCAGCTGTCCTCAAACCAGGCTTTAACCCATGCTACTGTCATATTCAAGAGGTAGTTATGGTTTTCACACAAAAAGAACAGGTGGCAACTAAACTTAATTTCATTCAAAGTACCCAGTGTCCACAGACAAAATAATCTTTCTTTTACTTTGTACGCTCAACTCAGTCTCACCCTTCTCTTTCCATGCTGTCTACAAAAATATACTGGATGTAGTATAAAAATAATAAAACAAGGTAAGTTTTCTCTTATATGCAGGTTGTTTGCCATCGCACTACAGCAGAGCCATCAAAAAAGCACAAAGCTCAAGCTGAAAGGCTTTGAATTTAAACCCACCCTGCATTCTGCAAATCTCTCAGTTGTCTGTTTCTTTTAGGGCTGTTGAATAGTGACATTTATATACTTTGTCCAGCAGAAGTGAGTCTTGCTTGTTTAAGAATGCCTAAACTGACCTTATTCTGAACGCAAACCTCAAATATTTACAAATGTAGAGGGAAGAGCAGCTGCACGGAGGGGAAGGTCAGAATTTCAGCTGACTAGTGATGGATTTATGTTTAAAAAAACAATCCACTTTTTCAGTGTTATGATTTCTTTTCTTCTCTAACACAGTGGTTATGACATAGGGGTGAAATGTGTGATTGTGAAATGCAGGTTTTACTGAGTGAGTGACTTTATTCATGAAGGAAACTGATAAGAAAGCTTATGAAAATATTTTGTAAGCGGATAAATGCAGAGGCAGTCATGTGTGTAACACCTAGAACATCTAGATTGGATCTGGGTGACGATGTACCACACAGCATCATTTCAGGAACATCCTGTATGGCTCAAACAAGACTGTTCAGCAGCAAAGACTAAATGTTCCAATTGAATTTCATTTGATTAGTTTCAGATAAATAATCCATGGATGAACAATTTAGGATGCACACAACTGAAAGTTTACCAGCATCACAAGACAGACGAGGACTTTGAACTAGCAGGGGAGAAATACTTTGTGCAGTGCAGGAAGTCAGGTCATGGTAGCCACACAAAAATGCTAAAGCCAGATTCGAGATGAAGAAAGAAATCATGTGTAACCAGTTGTGGAGTCAGACTCGAAGGAACTTAGTAGCTCACAGTCCTAAAGATGAGAACTGGGCAACAGTATGTAGCAAGTTTGCACGTGCCGTACTACACACTAGCTGTATAATTTCTCTTTGAGTCAGAGAAACTGTGCGATGCCTGCAGGAAGTTGTTATTCTCAGAGCAACTTACCGTCTTCTTGGTTGTTGCTCTTGTTCCCATTGAGGCGCTGCAAGGAGCAGAAAACCCGTCCGGGCTCAGGCATTCGCCTCTGCCTGGTTTGTGGAGAGCTTGATCGTTCGGGATTTGGTTTAACATGGACTTTGAGACAGCACCCCACTGCAACAACATCACAACAACAATCAAGACTGGGTCCGTCTCTGTCTGGCCCGAACAGACTGCGACAGCATGGTCTTAACGGTGGCCAGGGGAAAAGAAAACAAGAGGTTGAGGTCAACTGCTGGGGAAGTGAAATCTCCACTCTCAATTCAGCTTGACAGATGCACACAAAGGAGCCTGTATGTGTGGATCTTCTTTTGAGAGGACAGAGATTATGACCTTGTCAAATATCCCAGTAAAGATGTCTTGTCTTGCCCAGTCGCCTGTCATTAGTTAAAGCAAGTAATAGTGAATGCCTGGGATGGTTATGCAGATGCCTGGGAGGCATTTGAGCCTCTCTCAACCATTCCTAATGGACCAAATCATACAAACTCCCTTCAATACAATAGCTCCTCTGTGCGGTACATACATATGGACCCCGAAAGAGCACTTTTGTCCCTGAATGCTAATTCTAGTGGGATATTTCATGAAACATGCCACCATGAGAAGAGCCCTTTTTAGGAACAGAGTTGCACGGTCCCAGTCGCAACCTCAAAAGCACAATAGCTGTCTGTTCCTGCCACACCATTCTGACCTGGCTAAAGCACTGTACACTTCAGTATCACATCTAAGAGCTGCAGACCTACATCATAAAACAGACTCAAGAGAGAAGGACACTTTAAGATGGCCTGACAAAGCCCACAGTGTCGCAGATGGAATATATCCCACAAGTCACAGAAACACCTATGACTCACAAGAGATTAACATACTCAACCTCCCTTCACAGACTGGGTTTATGGGCTGCCACTGCTCGATTTCAGAAGAGTCTGTTTGAATCGAAATCTAATGTGGAACACTTTTTCTAACCAACTACAACATAAAATTCTGATGAACACCTGTTGTGCACAGGTCTGAATAATCCACTGAGATTTTCTCTCCACTGAGCAAAGGAAATTGATTTAGGGAAGTTTACAAGCATGACCAAGTATGCAGCATACGCTTCGCAAGAATGTGTTCAATACCAACCGTGACGGTGCACATAAAGTTGCAATCCTAAAAATGGTGCAATCCACATGCTGCTTTAAAGAGTTTTAGAGTACATTCAGTTAACTGTGTTTATATCAAAGTGTACGGGCCAAAGCTCTTGTCAGACCTTTAGTAGGTATTGTGTTCACTTGTGTGACATCAGTCATGATGCCAGGCTTTGAGAACAAACTCACCTGTTTCTTGCGGGTGGTGCACGGTGTGTCAGAGGGGGAGGAGTTTGCACCCAGAGCCTCCTCTATGTCTCGATTAAGCTGGTCCAGCTTCCTCATAAGCTGGCTCATTGACTCCGACCAGGGAGACTTGACCTGCGGAGTCTCCTGTGGGTAAGAAGAATTGATTTAAGTGAAGACAAGCTACTCCTGCTATTAGAGAACTGAGCCAACATCGGCATGTTGATGTGGTTTTATCCGTTTTCAGGGTTTATATGAGCACAAATATTCAGTCTTGTTTAATATGATTTTTTTAAATCAAGAATTTAAGCATTTTAACAGAACTTTTCTGTTAAAATGCTTAAATTCTTTCCCAAAATATGGCATTTTTACATGTTAACTATTGTATCTATTTCTATAATTTGATGTTTCAGATTTTTTGGTATTTTAACATATAATGCAATTTGTTGTTCTCATATATATATTTTACAAAATGTTTACAAAACCATTTTTGCATCACAGAAAGTTGCAAGCTGTAATCAATTCACAACAGTAATAAAAGAACACCCCCTTATTCAATCACAGCAACTACACACATACATAATGCACACACACATTTTCACGTAGGCTGCACACACTCATAGTACTACACACATGACTTTTCAGGCATTAATTTGAGGTTAATGCCAAGTTGAACTGCTGACATTTCATCAAAATTGCTTGGTATCATAATTATACGCTTCAGCTAAACTTCATCAAAATCAAAAATGAATTAATTTGACTTTCAAAACATAATTTAAATGAGGGTTGAAATCAGGTTATTTAGTTAGCCCACTAATTGCCTGTCAGCCTTGCCAGACTTATTTAACACATGAGCGCATCCAGGTAAGGTGAGAGCTTCTGACGATTCAACACACTTCCCTAAACGCAAAAAGACTTACAGGCAAACCCAAAAAAGTATATTGTAAATTGCAGAAGCTTCATCAGTGGACTACACAGATGCCCCACATGGAAATATGATCTCCTCAGCCATGTCTCAGGGTGAAAGAGCAAAGGAGGAGGGCTGTAGAGATGTGTGCCATACAGAGCATGATGGAATTCCCTGCAGTGGCTTTTACTACTAACCAGACACACAGTGTATATAAATAGACCATCCTCACACAGACAAGATCTGGAGGTCCAGCATCATAAATCAGACCAAATCTGTGCTTCTACAGTCAGTAGTCCTTTAATGTTGATTAACTCCTACTTAATTTCAAAATGACAGTTAAAATCAATTTCCTGCAAGTAAAAAAAATAAAAACTGTGAATGTGCCCTGATTACTGCCAGTCACATGGCATTTTTCTATTTATAACTTTGAGCCGTTCAGTGCACAATAATTTCACTGAAAGGACTCGTCAATAACTGTTGCGATGGGTGTCCCCCACAGTGTCTTGGACAGGGCGTGGTTCCTTTTCACAAGGGCTTCAATAAACCCTTTTGAAATTTGGAAACAAGTCTGACACTTGTTATAGTGTTTTCATTGATTCACTGTGGTTTGAATAAAAATATACTGAGAAACAAAAAAGAAAGTGAAATCCAAATGAGGACAGTACACCCTTGTGACCTATTGTGAGAGTGTTTGTTATCACTTTGCAATCCATAGGCTGTTCACTTTCAAAAAAAGAAATGAAATGTTGTTCAGTTTAAGAAATCATAAACAGACTTGTGAGTTTGGTTACATACGTCTCTGTAAATTACGTCATAATTTGGCACAGATCAGTAATATGCCTTTCTGCAGCTTCCCACAAGATGCAAATCATTCTCCATTAAGGAGCACATCTGGATTATATTATATTAAGGCACTGACAAATTTTTATTATGTTGCATTCTCCCTAAATTGTGAGGTATTGAGGGACCAGACACCAAACGGTCCATTCGCCTTGCTGACCACCCAGTGTCAGTTGACTAACCCAGCTCTGGGAGAAAGTGCCTTCTTCCACTCAATTCCTGAGGAATGACCTAAATCTGGCCAATCGCCTGCTGACCTCTGAGGCCTGAGGGGTCACCTGGGGTCACTGTGCTATGTGTGCCTTCCAGTCATGGTGCTGACCAGGGAATATAAAAGGTTTGACATGTGTTCAGTTTGTTTATGCAAATCAATCCTCTGCTTAACATATAAAATGTTGTCACATACTTTTATACTTTTGCATTATGTTGATAATTATTTGATAAATATGTTGAACAAATTGATAACATCCACTCCAGATAAAAGGAATCAAACATCACAAATTCTATCCTGTAATGACAATAATAGACTATTGTCTCTATAGCAATGTAAGTAGTGTCTTTGGGTTTGAATAAAATATTAATTCATTCATTCATGGTTTCTGTTATTTTAAAATCTGTGATTTGATGATGGAGTATTTAAAATAATCTTGAAATATACATGTATGCCTTTCTCTTGACAAGATTGAGATTTAGGTTCATTCCCAATACATGATGGAATTATGAAGACATATTTCTTAACTGTAATTAAAGACATTTCTGTCAGTCACAAAAAGTCTGAATGAATGATGCTTTGTGATACAAAAATTTACAAACTGACTTGCAAAATACATTCTTTTCACATGTGAGTTCTGAACAAATCAAACTGATTTCTAGCTTCTATGGTCCTAGGTGTACACTATGTTTGTGTGTGAAAAGACACTTTTGACTCTTCAGATCAAGAACAAAAAGCTGAACTTCAGTAATATATACAGATATTTGTGGAAAAAAAATCTTGATATTCTGAGTGAAATGGCAGAAAATGTATTTTGTATGAGACAATGAAATGAAAGAAGCTGAAGACTCCTAATTAACCTCTGGAGTCAGACAAACATAAATGCAAGAAACAGATGCCCCATTCTGGCACATGCTCAAGCCAAATCTGGAACACATCCACACTGTCTATTTTCAGTGACATTACCACAAGGTGCTGTTCAGGAATGTGGTAACTTCTACTTAAAATGAGACAAATTCCATGGAAGGCCTGACGCTCAAGTGAGACCATACCATTGATTCATCTCTCTGTGCCTTTCCTCTTGATCCGCCCCAGCAATTGTGTGAAGCCCTCACACCACGGCAACTGAGCTGGTATGAGTCAATCCTTTAAATAAATGCATTAATGTTATCTTCTGGGGACAACAAAATCTGAGCTGACTATAACTTTATCAGTGCAAATTGGCCACACCGTGAACCCTAACACAGCGGCTTTGACATGGAAATGAGGAGTTAAGTGTGTGAGCTCTGGGCTTGGTGCCTAGTCTGCGTCACCCACAGAGTGCCAGAGATCACCATGGAGGTATCCAAATGTAGCAGCCGGTCATGCGAAAGGGTAACGGCTACCTGGCTACTTTGAGGAATAAATTACACACACACACACACACACACACACACAGACACACATTAATATTCACACATTAATATCCTGCAATTAAAGACACCAACTGAACACAGCCATGGCCATGCTGGTAGGGTAGGAAGGATGGGTGAAGAACTCTGCATTTTGTTTTTTTTTAAGTTACAGTTGTGCTAAGTGATGCAAGCAGAGGGGGGGGGAGTCATGAGATGACACAGAATGAAAACTCTATGCATACAGTGCCCTCATATGGTTAATGTTAACAACTGCAGCTATGTGCTATTCCAGTAATTTTACCCCATTTGAAAATTTTCACAAAAACTAGACACAGATATGTGTGTTTATAATGTATAAACAACTATACTAAATCATCTAATTAATTTATTAAAGGCTCCATTTGGGGCATCCTGCAGTCAGGTAATTTTCATTATTTCTGATCAGAATTGGATACTTTCGTATGCCTGTAATATCATGCCCATATTAATTCTTTTCTCCCTCATAGTATGTGGTTGATCCATTAAAAATAAAACGTATGCATGCATTATTTTGTCTTTTATATTTATACATTTTTGACTTTTAAACAGTGTGGGCTATGTTATGTTATTTGGATGCAGTTAAAGTGTAATTTTGTGTTGTGCAAAATCAAACTCCCATTCATTATAAATATTGATATTTTGCTCTTATTGAGCTTGTAACTGTTTAAGAAGTTTTTGTAATGATTTTCTAAGAAAAGATTCCTTTTTGACCTAATTAAGCTGATGGCTATTTCAGTTTCATCATCAAGTCTGACCTAATTTTTTTGGTTCCTAGCTTCTTTGTGTAGATATACACATATACTGTATAGTTATATGTAAAGAAATACAGCTTTTTTTCAGTCCTGTTTTCCAGTCTAGATATATGATGTGTTACTTGTCTGTATTTTTATTTTACTGTCAAATATTTTAAATTTTATTGTTCCTTCAAAAAAGCTCATTTGGATTTACTACATGTGAAACACAATTTGCATATTTAGCACATGTCAAACACCATTTTCACGTGTGATTAATTCACAGTTATGGGTTTTCTGACAATTTCCATGGTTTTGAGATATTTCACATGTGAAATGTAAGACATCACATGTTTTATATTTGCTTTTTGTAAGGAACAAAATATTTAATATTGAAAATCAGTAATTTATCAGATGAGAAACAGCTTTTGCATTGTTGCTCTAAATAATTTATTTGTCTTATGTAGCACACTTATACTGTGGCATTATTTATTGGATGTCTACTGTACTATTTTGTGCATATGCATTATGCATTTTTTATTGCCTTTGTAACATCTGGCCAGGCACAACAGATAAAAATGAGCCTTTATTCTTTTAGCTAACTCTGCTCACTTACTGTTTTGGTCCTTGTCAAATAAACATAAAAACAATAAATACAAATTCAGTCTGTGGGGCCAAATCTCTTCTAATTTCTTGTGTGATTAATACTACAATGCAAAGGCAACACACAATGATTGTGAATGGTTTTAAATCAATAGTAGAATACCTCTTTTCTGCTGTTTTCCTCCTCTGCTTCATAACCACAGTTTCTGACCGAGTGAAGGATTTCTGCTCGGACACTCATAGCGCCTCTCCTCTTCTGTTTGTCTTTGCCTGTGCTCCTTTGTCTGTAATTGACAAGGAGCTCTCTACTCTGAAGCAGCTCTGGGAACACATCGTCTTCCTCATCGTCATCGTCATCATCACCATCACCACCATGATCATGATCATCGTCCTCCTCCGGTGAGGAAGCGCCATCTTCAGAGCTCTCATTGACATAAGCATGGCTGTCAGCAGAGGAGGGACAGGCATAGTGTGAGAAGGTGATGGAGCTCGGTTTGTGCTTCACGATGCATGGGAGATCCAGGACTCTCCAGCCTGAATCAGGAACAGTTGCAGGGACAGTGAGGGTAGGACTGGAGTCCAGATTTAGGATGGGGCACAGGTCCTTTGGAGGCCTAAAGACATGGCCATTTGAAGTTGTCTGTAACCGCTCAAAGTCTGTTTTTACACATCCGCAGTTCAAGTCTACTGTCTGACCAACAGTATTGTGAACCATTTGATTTGACTGGCCTTCGGTGACAGGAACAGGAAGTGACATGTTACCACAGCAGTTGTCATTTGATCTAGGTAATGTGAACACAATAGCTGCTTCATGAAGCTGAGCTGAGGTCAGTGGACTTTGGTCCAGATGTGCTTCACCAGGTAAGTACACAGCTTCCACAAATTCAGCATTGTTATGACTGACACAAACAAAACTCTTCTTCAGCATGAGTGTGTCCTCATCTGGCTCCAAAAGCGAGCCTTGGGCTTCAGGGAGACAACCATGCCCTTTGTGGTCTGCTGAGCCGTTAGCTGAGAGAGCAAAGCTTTCTGAGGTCAACTGCTGTGTTGAGAAGGCTAATGTTTGCAATCCTGAAGCTGTCCAAGACTGATGTCCCTCCAAATTCACCACAGATGGAATCTCCATTATTCTTTTATTCTACAGTTTCTCATAATTCAAAACATAAATCCACAGGTATTTGTGCTTGATATAGCGGATGGCCATTTTTATCCAAGATGCTCAGTCAAACCACACTGCAGATAGCCTGAAATAAACAGAAATGAAAATATGTGAATGGCATGTAACGCATCTGACAAGCACAGACAGATTAAGCTTGATTTGCAAAGAAACAAGATGGACTATACATACTTCTTAGAGTGTATCCACATGTCTCTGTGTCCTTTGTGATAAAAAGTCAAGTAATGTAAAGCTTCTAAATGTAGCTCTAAACAGCTCTGACTATGTGCCATCCAGCGAGACGTTTGCTGTGAAATTCAACATCTGGCTCAGGCTGGGCTGTTCAAGTCTGGATCTGTTTCACACACGATCATGGTGACATCACTGCACAGAGGAATCCGAATGCTCTTCCCCAGTCGGTGATTTACTACACACTACACCATTCATCAGGGCAAATGATGTCCCTGGTTGACTGTGGTTAATATCCCACCCCTTCATTAAGTCCTTGGAAAGGTCCGAGACATCCGAAGTACACATGGAAAAACAAACAATTGCATTATTGTGCTGCTACAGATGATTATCATCTTGTTCAACCACAAAGACTTTCCTCAGAAGACATTTTTGTTAGATGGGATAACTGCATCTGAACCAGGAAACCTCCAAAACATAACCTACACAAGACAATCAACATGTTTTTCCCCTCAAACACGTGCTTGTACAGATGGGAGTCGAGAGAATCAGTTATTCCAGTGTATTAATGCAGATCAAGTTAATTTATGTAATTTTTGCACACACGGGTCTCTGCTGTTTCTGTGAGAAAGCAGTGGTTGGCAGTGCCTTTACCATGCCCTTGAGACCCTTGACACACACCCACACAGACGTGCATTCACGCTCTTTTGCTTTTAGGACACAAGCAAATAACTCAACCTCAGACAAGGACAAAATCTAACAATAGATCTTATAAATCTGGCACAGTGAAGGAAAACTAGAAAATCCTGCATATGTATGTATTCGCAATTTCATACAGCAACATTAAATAATAAGTAAATTAAATGCTATATAGTGCCTGCTGTAAAAACCTGTCTCTACATGGTGAATGTGAAGTGAGTGTACAGGAGATTAGGGTTCCTTCCAAGAACGCTCCCTTTTAAAAAACACTATGCAAAGAGGGTCTCATTATTCTCAAATGAATGCAGAGCAGATTTAAATGGAGGGAAGAAGTCACTGAGAGAAAATGAACTGGGAGTGCTTACTTATTTAAAGGAGTGGGGGGAAAAAAAAAAGAAAGCAACCAGCATTGGAGAATTCCCAACAGAAAGGTCCTGAACAAGTCCTCTCATGTAGAAACAACCTATAGTAAAACTTTCTCAACTCACCCGAGGAGGATTAGCAAAGAGAGTTGCCACCAGCTTCTCCATCATAAGGAGATGTCAGTCACCACTGAGTCAGATTCACAGGAAAACAGAAAACAGAAGTCTCACCTGCTGAGTGGAAAACAGTTGTCTGTGTTGCCCAAACAGTGTCACTGAGATCGTGTCAAAACAGTGGCAGAGAGGCTTGTTCCTGTAAGAGCAGGGAGGGTTGGACTGCCCCTCGCAGAGCCACACTTATGTCCCCATAGGCCGATCCTGCTAAAAGGCAAGCTTGTCATCACAATTATCACCCCCTCCTCTGGTGTTTAAACCACTCAGTATATGCGTAAGAGCAGGGAGAATGTGTACTTGTTGGGAGATGGAAAGAGGAGGAGAAAGGAAACAGAGGGAGGGGGTAGAAAAGAGGGAGGTGGTGGAGGGAGCAGCAGTGGTTGGCGCTGTAAAAGAACATGGTGAAATGGGTTTCCAGCCCTCACAAACGGGCCAGTCTGAGCTGCGCAGGGGCAAGATGAACCGCCAGCCGTGACCTATGGCTTCAAAACACCGGACTGAGGAATGCTTTCAAGGCAAAAGGGGAAAGCTGTGAAGCTCCATCATTTACTGGAGCATATTACACATAGATTGGGATGATAACTCCATGAGAGGATCTCATGCTGATCTGAAACCAAAAGCATGTTTCCTCAAGTTCCTATTTGACACTATATGTAGATCTGACTTTCATCCTGGGGGTTGGTGTTCTGATTCCAGCTCTTCCCGTCCACTGAGTCCCTAAGTTTGCCCCCGGTTGTGCGTCTATCCTGTCCTGTCTTGGGACAGGGATGTGCACTGGAGTTCTATAGCGACCCGGATGGGTCAAAAACAGAGGATACATTTCAACACGTGTATGTGTGTGTTTGAGCATTGTTCTCTGCACGTGTGCATATGTGTATCATGATTGACCATTAAACGACCAAACGGTCCATTTATTTTTATTATTATTATTATTATACTGTAAACAGCCAGTTTGTGGAATAGGACTCACATTACAATCATGAACTGACATGATGCTTAATTGTATGTTAGGGCAAAGCACTCACTATTCATAGTTGATATACATTTTATTGGTGTCTAATAAAGCAAAATGTTTACTTGAACAATGAGGAAATATCCAAATAATCAAAGATATATTTCACGTCTTTCTTCGTTCTCAAATCCTGGATTATCCTTGTAATATTTACATACGTTTAGTATTTAGCTTATCATTTATGATATGCGGAACAGAACAGAAACTTCAAGCGATTCCCAATTGACATGAAAGCTAGACAATTAAGCAAAATCACAACGCAAAAATAAAAACCTTGAGCCAAATTTCAGCCGGGGCATTCCTCAGTAAACAACAGTGCTCTTGTGATTCAGTGTGATTTATATTGTGGGAAGATCCAAGTATACCACATATAGGAATTGTGGGTGAAAGTGAGTGGAAATGAGAGATGAGCATGCGGAGTAAACATGAAAGGGGCATGTCTGAGCGTTTGCTTGTTAATTGGCTGAGGGCTTGTCGTTTATGGCGCTCCTGGGCTCCCTGATATGACAGGAGTGCCGCAGAAAGGATTTCTGAGTTCACACTCTGTAAGTTGTCCTTGACTTCATACCACGGAGGGGTTCGTTCATTCATTAATTTGTTTATACACTAGTTCATTCAGTCTCCTCCCCAGGAGTGAGGCGTTGAAGCCACGGCCACAAATAAAGACTCAGTTTGACCTCTGAGCGCTGACTGGCTTGTCTCATTCAAAAAACACTTTACAAGCTGCATGTGGCTGTCATCCTCTCTCAGCAATGTTTCAAAGCGTCCTCCTTTTGTTCTCTTTTTGGTTTTTACAAGTCATCGTCTGCCTTCTGCTTCCTTCTGCTGTAAAACACACTGACTTTATTAAATGTAGATGCCCATCAATGTCTCTCTTTAGACTGCACTGACATATGTTAAAAATATGCAGAAATTCTGATCAGTCATTAATGACAAAGGTAGACATTTTCTGTTGTATATTTGGGAATACTCAAAAAGCCACGCCGGACACAGCAGTCATGCAACAGCGCTAAATCCACTGTTTGACCGGTGAGATAAGGTATGTGTGCAAACCTTTAATGTCCCCTGATCTTTCTCCAGAGTGAGTGACATTCCCGATGTCCTTGTTGGGTATCTGTGTTTACATTTCCCCTTTTGTCTGAATGGTTACATGAAAAGGTTACAGGAGGCACACAAGAGGTTTTGCTATCCAATCATAAAAGTAATGTAACTGGCTCCGAATCGTCTCTGAAAACCAGACGCCTTTAAATTTGTGTATTTATTACAAGGCAAATAGCAAAAAGATAATTTCTCGCCTGGGTTGTGTACATGCTGATATCCATGTGTGACTATGGAGCAGCTGGCAGACAATGTGCCGTGGTCTGGTTTATTCTGTCTGAGGAGGGTAACAAAAGTGTGCAGATGCATGTGAATGAGAGGCAGGAAGAGTGAAACACAGGAACAGAAACAATGTGTTTGACTCTGTCCCCTGTGTCGGCTCTTATAGTAAAGAATTATTTGGGAAACACCAACTTGAACAATTGGCTGCACATAATGAATAGCAGCCTTTTTTCTGCCTGATCTGTCAGAAGAAAGTCCTTTAAATGACTTTAAAATATATATTTAGTGTAATTTGGCTATTAAACAAGAGGCTATAGCCATGCAAGTGGCTCTGTGAGGACTGTACTTGGGCAGTAGTGCTTTGACCTGAATGCTAACATCAGCATGCTAACATGCTCACTATGACAAACCCTAGCATGTGTAGCAGGCATAATTGTTGACTTTTACAATTTAGCGTGCTAGCATGCTAACATTTGCTGATTATAGCTTAACAAAAAACAGCTGAGGTTGACGGGAACGTTCATGGTGTTGCAGGTATTTAGTCATATATCATTATCTGAATAAAATGTTTTCACATATTCCTTATCTGAATTGAGGGCTTATGGAATGACGGTGAATGTTGTCTAGATTGTAAAGCCCTTTGAAAAAAAAATTGTGATTTTTGATTATGAGCTATATAAATAATAAAGTATATTTAGATTTAAATTGCATTATCCTAAAAAGTCCTAAAATTAGCCAAGCTAGAGCTCAGTATCAATGCTAATAGTATCTTTTATAAGTACAGTCAAATGTAGAGCTGCATTGAATTAAATGGAAACAAGATGGGACCGGGGTTACATGGACTGGCTGCCAAAGCAAACCGCCAGAGACAGCAGTTACGCCTGCCATCTCAAGGCCCGGACACAGATCCTCAGCAGTAATATTTACTTTTGAGAGTTAATATAAAAAACTATTAGAACCTCCAATGAAGTGTGAGAGTTTCCTAGGTAGGGAGGGTCTAACAAAAACATGTGCATCATGGGAAATGTAGGAATATTGTTTGGCGTTTGACCCATATAAGGGAATAAAAGTTATTAAAAAAAAAGTTCTCTCGGATTCTGGTGCAACAATTTTGACCATTCATTTTTAAATCTGCCTCTCGCAAGACCCACAATATATCAAATCTGCTACACGTACCACTAAAGTAACAGAGACGTATACTACATAAATACAGTATATGCTTATATACTAGCAGTGGAACGTGTCAATGTGTCATCAACAATGTGTGTTTACACATACAATACAAATAAATCATAATTTTTTTTTTTTAAATATAATCAGATTTGGGCAAAAAGAGATTCGACGTCTCACTAATAAAAGTAGGCAGAGGTATCAAAAATGATACATTCTTGTCCATTAAGTCACCCGAAACCTTTTTTTTGAGTCTCCACTGTGTACACCCAATCTTTGCGGCTTGTGAGAATGTTTTACAGTGTATGAAGAGAAACACATTCTGCGCTATCATTTCACTTGCTGTCTCTTCTCTCCCTCTTCCCCTTATCAGTGGTATCAACGCAGCTGTCAAGACGGGGCAGACGTTCTGAAGTGCCTGTGGTCTTCTCATGGCATAGCGAGGTTAAAGTGAGAGGAAGAGAATGGAACCAGCTGTGTTGCTGAAACATGTGGCTGTATGGTCGCAGGTTTTCTTGCCAGCAACGCAACATGTTATTGCTGCACAGAACAAGTGAGAGTCTGTTAAGGCGGCAAGGACTGACAGGGTTAAATTACATCTAAAGTATGGAAAGTAATAAAACTGTATCTGCTCCTGCAACATTGATAACATTCACACCGTGCTGCATTTATAGTAAGTGTAAACACATGAAAATCTATTGAAATAAAATATATGTTATGCTGTTGCAACTCTTATGTAACACACCCAGCTGTGGAATATAGACAGAGCTACAAAAACATAAACTTCTTTAGAAAACATTCCAGCAATACCACGGCCTAACAATATCTGTGCAGATAAGAAAAGAAGAAAATTGTCGGGGGAAAGGTGAACAAATGGGACAGTTTTAGAGGCGACGATATCTACGATGAAGCCAAGAAGACTGATGAGGTTTTCATTTTTTGAGCATATTAGTGGGCAAGTGTGCATAAGAGTAAGAGTGAAAAAACTAATTTGTGTCACAGCTAAACACTGAGGACAAAGTCACATGTTATTATTGATGTCAAATTAAAATGTAACTAATGAAATAGTCAAAGGCCACATTTTCATTTGTATTGGAGTGTTTCCTGTAAAATGATGCACACATCACATCTGTGGTATCGTTATCTAAATGGAGTTTCCATATTCAGCATCTTGAACATGGTCTTGCTCCCCTTCATGAAATCTTCGCATTTGGCTCAAACATCTCCACTTTCTGACAACACATGCAGGCTGTTTACAGCCCAACAGCCACACGACAAGATGCCAAAACCTAGCGAACAGCTGTAAGGACATTCCCAAACAATGAGCGATGCTAGAGAGTAAAAACAAGATGTCAGTTCCAGTGATATCGAGGGGAGATGATTTCACTTCCTGTCTCACCAGCATGTATGTGATTTTAGGAGGACAGGGATGGATGAGGTGAATCAGCTCGGCCTTTCGTGTGACCAGGGGGGGATTGTCTCGGAGGGACGAGGCAGCAGGCCGTCACCGTCACACTCAGCGAACACCTACAAATTAATTCACTCCAACAACAACCCTGGCCTGCTGCAACACGCTCTGCCAGCACTCGCAATCAACCCGCAAATTCCTTCTGCTCTGATTTGTGAGGTGGAGGTGAAGGACGGGTGGTTTGTCTGCTCAGTGTTGTGATTGTGATGTTGTGTAATTGACAGGTATGTTTGAATCCAGGGTCTGATCATCAAACATCACACCGCCCATTCCCCTTACTGGGGTCGGACAACAAACATGTCTGCTTTCCGGGGACGTGAAAATACATGCCAAGATGACAGGGCTATTCACACTATTCACAGATGACGAGGTTATTCATTTGGTTGAACACACATTGCGTGCAGCAAATCATTGATCCCATCCATGTGTGAACCAAAGACAATATGTACGGTGCAAGGTCTTTAAGCCTTTCTTGGTTGAATAAACTTAAACACTTCCCTCAAACAAGGAAACAACTTGTTGACCCCTGAAATAATTTCACTATAATTTATGACAACACATTGCCGGGAGTAAGAAAAAGGTATCCAGAGGGCTAAATTACGTCGGCCTGCTATTATCTTGCCCGATGAGGGAAGAGAAAATCAGATCAAAGCTGAGCAGTTGTCAGCTTCTTCCTTTGTCTTTGCCAGGAATGAGACACCGAGCTGCACGGCCTTGAAAGCAGCTGCTCACTCACAGCTGACTGTCAGCTGTGGTTTCTTGATCACTGCTGCAAAACATTAAAGAACCATGCCAGAGTGTTTGCAGGTTTTTACAACTGTTTCTACAAATAATGTATACTTTACATTTTGTTGGCCATTTCAAATGCATCCTTTCCCGTTTTAGATTTTTGGATGCATTGTTACTGCAATTCCAGGCAGCTATGGGTTTTCCCTGATTTCTGAATGGTATGAAAATCTATAGCAAATACTAGAACCGTGCTTGGTTTGTGTCATCAGTCACAGTAAGCATTGAGTTTGCATTACCTTTTACAATGTCTTCATCGTTGCATGGTAATGCAGTTCACCTGCAGACTTATTAGAAGGATCTGCAGACAGTAGAGCTGAAAAAAATCTATTAGTCGATCAACAGAAATCGATTGATCATTAATCATTCCTGGTTCCAACTGCTCAAGTGTGAATATTTCTGTTTTTCTTAGTCCTCTATTATAATAAATTGTCATGTGTATTTTTGTGACAGTTTTTCACCAAAACTATCAATTGATTAATTAGGACGATAATTGGCAGATTAATGTATAGTGGTTAAATAATTGTAATCATCAATGACGGACATTTGACAAGAATGAATGGAGACTTGAGGTTCACTGTGGTGGATGAACATGTTTTAAGAGTCTGCTAATAGACTTTTCATACAGCATTGGAATGAATGGAAACAAATGGATTCGGAAACGATTACCTGTGATGTAAAGTAAAAGTGATTTGTACTAAATGAGCTAAAACTTACAAACTAGTGGTAAAGTCTTTTAAAGAACACCAGATAAAATTTAAAGAAACCCCTTAGCCAAAGCAGAACACATCTGTGTTAATGAATGAATATAATACATCTATCTGCTGCACAAGACAAACCATCTTTCTGCCAGGATATATTGGATTCTTTCATTTGGAAAGACACTCCCTCTTGTCCTCCTCCCTCTCTGAAATGGCTGAAGTCAGTAATTGATTTTAGCCCTCTAATCTTCCCTCTCTATTATGAGGCGCTCTCTTCTCTGCACCTGGTGCCAGTGCTCTTGTCTTTTTTCTTATCTGCAGTGAGTACACTAGCCCCTCCCAGTGGGGGCTGTACTAATCCGCATCCACCAGACTCTTCACGCACACATGCACACACACTCTCATGGGAGAACCCCACGGCCGACAGCACGCCAGACAGCGCCTTGAGCTGCCTGCCAGCAATGTATGCCAGAGACAGACGGGGAGGCAAAACCAGACACAAAAGTATCTAATCAATGGCCATTTTAGTACAGTGATAAGGAAACTATGGCGTTATCAGGATACAAAAACACATTTATTAAAAGCACCAATATGTGAAAATGCAAATACTGAAAATTCTGGCCATTTTAAAATACAGGTGAATTATTTGCGCCACATCACGCCAGAGGGTTCCCCCGTCACTTTAAACTGCAACACGTGGGAGTGAAGGCAGTAAATCTCTCAGGCTCTGAGTCTGACATGATTGCAGTGTGACACCATATACAGTATGATCCCCTGCCATTGTGATTAATCGACCACAGCACACTTGCTTGGCTTGACAGGTGGTGAGTTGAGCGTGAAGGCTGCAGAGGAGGACGGAGGAGGGGTGGATGAAGATGGTCAGGGTACAGACAAACTGGTGGTTGCAGCGGAAAAACAAAACAACTACTCTCATAGTGATATATGTAAATTTACCAGAAAGGTTGTGCACTTTGTCATGGATTAAAAGCTGAAAGTAAAAGGAGCTTTGATCATTTGATGAATCAAGAAGAAAGAAAAACTGACAGAGAGGAGAACAAAAAGAGCCTTCACTCATCAGAAAGATATCAGTATACAGAAAAATTGTCATCAGATATATGATAGTTAGACTGACAGACTGTTTGTCTATTAACAAAGTGGATGCTGCATAGGCCATTTTATATTATCAAAGGATTTGAATCTCCAATAATGATCATAATTGTATGTTTTGACAACTCAAAAAGTATAAACTATATTTTTAAGTAAATGTAATATTTTAAATACTGATATATGTCTCCACTCTTGAATTGTAGATGACTTATTATGACATCTCTTGCCTAAGCTCAAGAAATATAAACCTTGCTCTCCTACATGTTTCACATAGAAGAAAGGCTAAATGCTGTGAACAAAAACAGAATATAAAACTTTAATTGACAATGCGATTCTGGTGCCGAGCCTTTATGCCAAAGACCAGTGCCGGTTCAGATGATACATTTCATGCAAAAGGATGAAGAAATATTATTATTGCTTTGTTTGCCTTTACCATTAAGATAAAAAATGTATATATAAGTGCCTTTCAGAGTGTTAATATAGAGTATTTTGAGAGCCTGCTATTGCGGTATTATACTTTATAATGATCACAGAGTGCAATTTCTATTAAAAACCAGACGTGCTTCATTTAATACTGTAAAAGGAGAAATCTGATGCATTCACAGGGAGATGAACGCATTAAATATCTGGTGAAGCTTTGTGGCCATCGTGTTGTACAGCTGCAGTATTCACTCCAAACCAGTAGATGGTGGTAATCAAGCGTGTAACCGTCACATTGCGTTAGTGTGTCATTTTCACTCCATGACAGAAGGCACTACCAAACTAAGTCTGGTTTCGTAACATCAAACCGCACAGAACATTTAGCATTCCCCCGCCTGATGTGGAAAAAACAAAGAAAAAAGTCATTTAGGATAAATCTGCATGATACAAATCTTTTCCAAAAGCTCTCGCATAAAAGCGGGACGGCTGGTCGGCGCGGCTTCCGCCTCCTGCAGGTGTTTCCACGCTGGACTAGCGAGAACGCTGGACGCGGCGATTTCACGAACGTGCACGTTACAAACACAGTACATCGCCCCGAGGCTCACCTGGCAGCGTGGGCGCGCACCTTTCCCACCGCGCAGGCGAGACGTGGATCCAGCGGACTTCCGGTCGCTCGTCACGGTCACAGGGGCCCGATGGGGCCCGATGGGGCGGGTTCCCCCGGGTTTTACACGTTTTAATCAGAGCGCAGGTCATTACAGAGAAACAGGTGTGGTAGTTTCAACAAAAGCAATAAAATACAAATATGATGAAAACGTTAATTGGTGACAATTTATTAATAATAATGCTGCTTCCCCCTGGTTTCATATCACTGTGAATTGAATATGTTTATTGCTGTTCATTGGACAGACTATTTCTGGGCAGTGTTAGTGGTTTTATAGACTAAGCGATTCATCAATAACAAATAGCACCGATAGACTACCTGACAGTGAAAATCCTTGTCGCAGGACTAATATGATTTGAAGCCCCTTTTCTCGCGTTTTCCTGTCAATGTGAATTTCTTTTTCCACAGTAGGCGTGGGCCCCTGAAATTGCTTCTACAGCGCTCACACTGAGGAACATTTGAACAACGTCATTAATGGGAGCACAAACGAGCAACAGCAAAGGGGGGACTGGTTTCCCCTGGAGCGAAGGCACGGTGAGGAGCAGGTGGGAAGAACGTCTGAAGTCTCTTGATGATATTTAAGAGCTGAAAGGCCTGGAAATATGCTGCATGAGCTGTTCGCCCTCTCTTGTTGCCAGGTGGGACTGTTCTAGCAGCGGAAGTAGCTCTGCAGAGGGGTTCAGGGTTTTGCACCATCTCCTCACCACAAAGGAAGGTTCCGATTGTGGATCTCAGGTAGCGTTAGCTTGCCTCTGCCACTTTTAATGGTTTGTGGGGTGACGCCGCTGTCATTTGTCTTTGTTCCCAGTTGATAAACTCAGCGTCTTGTCATCAGTAACATCTGTTGCATCCAACGGGGTGACGGCTTTCATTTTCCAAGAGGAGCCGTGTGTTTTTACGTTCTCGGTGCGCTGTGAGGGAAAACTTCCCCCTCCGTAAACAACAGAGTGACCTAGATATCAGCGTGGAGGATGGGCTGGAAGACGAGGAGTCCCTCTCCACTGGCACGTTAACACACACCATAATGACAGAAGCATTGTGTGTTCATTGTCAAGTCATTTCTGTATTCTTTTTGCTGGTTTCAGAAGAGGCTCAACATGAACAAGCTAAACGACGATCATTACATTAAACTATTGAAATTCAAGAGTGTCGTGTGCATGTCTGATGATGGTCTCTCTCTCTCTAGTGGAAGCTCACCTTCCCTGGCTGCTGGCGACTTTTCGTCCACACCTGGTTCTGTACGATGCAGGTGTCGACCCGACTGGGAGGATGAGCTCGGGAGGCTACGTCTGACTGGTCGAGGTGAGTGATATTTCCCCCCCGCAAATCATTTCTAGCCTGAATTTTGAATGACTGTCGAGTATCTCCTAGGGCTGTATCAGAGATCTGTACGTGGTGAAGGCTGTGGTGAGCAGAGGTGTTAGAGAGAGCGTATGCGCTTGGAGCTGAACGTGGAGAGATATTGACGCCCGTGTGTTCTTTCTTTTATGAAGAATAAATCTCCAGAGATCCCCAGCCAGCATGAGTCCTTCATTACCGACACAACGCAGCGTAATCAGGGTTGCAGACGCTACACTACCATGTGATTTTAAGACGTTCAACTTGACATTTACCTCAAGATACTGCATCAGTGCTTCTCTAGTAACAACTGTCTGTGTAGCTGTTAAATAGTGAACATCTACCAAATAAATTACGGTTATCATTCATGACAGTAAACACGACGATAACACTCATGAACAAAAATATTTAATAAGGGAAAACAAATTCAAACGTATTTACATCCGATCACATGAGACATTAAGGTACCAGTGTCACTTCAGAACAAACGGTTGGTCCACACGTACTGTCCCGAGTAGGATGTATGCTGTCCTTGGCACGACAGGTACAGAGAAACCAGTGTGTTTCAAGTTTCGCCTATCTTTGTGTCATTCACTGACGTTAAGCAGCGACATTTGTGGTACAGTGCAACGTTATTCACAGTATGTGAGGCAGTTGATTTTGCTGAACCGTATAGCTCAGCAAACACAAGACAGTATAGAACTACTACAAACATCGAGCACACGCACAAATTGCCAGCACGTTCTTTGAAACAATTGGAGAATAAAACAGCAAGCAAATACACAAATGTTTTGTGAAAATATTCCGCACGACTTTGAGCTCTTCTTATGCTAGTGTTCATGGTAGATTACATACGAGCAGTTTACAGAACGTACCACCAGCAAAGGTCCACAACGGTTACCTGCTGCAAGCGGAACTCCTCATATTCAGAGCTGAGGAACTGCAATTGTAAAACAGGCAGACACACAGAATAAAGTAAGAGTTTTCCACTGTAGTCTCGCAAATTCCTCTTTGGCTAATAATAAAAGTCCAAAGAGAAAAAACGTTTCTCTTGCTAAAATACGCGTTTTAAAAAGAGTTAAAATCATTAGCAGCACTAGAGATTTCCGTGGTTTGATAAAAACTAATTCTTGACACAAAAAGGGAACACAAACTTGACAACTGTATACTGCTTGTTGGTTTCTCGTATTGAAGTAGATACTTGTTAATACTCTAAACACATAGTATAGCCATTGCTGAACACTGCCATCCTCTCTGCTGCTGCAACACCATTGCAGTGATACCATCTAAAATAATTAATGCTAAATATGGATGGGACTGTCACACAGCTGGTTCCAGGACTACCAGAAATTTAAAAGAGACTAAAACCTTGCTAAACATTGTTAAGTAGACAATTGCAGCAGTGGAGTAGTTTAGTGTGCCTTCAACAATGGCTACATCTGTATAGTTACCTCTAAGTTAATATAATCATCAGATGTGCGATTCAGTGCTAAAACACGTGGCAGAGTTGATGCAAAATAAAATCAAACTAGTTAAAATCATATTTTCCATAACTGAACCTTCTCTGCCACCACACACCAGTTGGCATGATCAAAGTAAGTGTGTGCGACATGGAGCTCTTCAACATGATTCTCTATCAGCTCTGCCAGTTCTCCCTCCCTGAAGACGTGATAGTACCTCAGGCAGGAGCCCTCCACCTGCCCCTCACTCCCCTGAGGACTCCTTGTGCTTTCCTGCTGCTCTCTTCCCTGAGGGCCTTCTTCACTTTTATTTCCCGACGGCTTCAGGTGATCCTTCTGGAAGGGGACCAGATCTGGCAGGGCCAGAGAGCTACATTCCTGGGCTAAAGATACCGAGACCCTCTGGTTTTCTGTGCCATTGTTGGTGGTGGTGGTAGTGTTGCCTCCGGGATCATTTTGTCCCTTGTGCAGGTCTGTGTCCGAGTCAAAGACGTCATCTTCTGATCCGATCACAGACGGCGGAGAAAAGAAGCTCGAGACCTGCTTCATGAGGCCCCGTCCTCTCCCACACTGGCTGGCCTTGTTCCCGTCGTTGTCACCTGCGGATGAAGATAAAGTGCTCAGGTCTCTGGAGGACGACCGGGAGATGGCTAGGCTTCCAAAGTCGAACACAGAATCCAGAGACCTGGAGAAGAACCACAGTCTCTGTGTCCTCTGCTGTGGTGTGGTGCAGGTCAGGTCATCTTCGTCTGCCACGGAGGGTGTGCTTCGAACCTTCCTGTGCTTGTCAGTGTTGTCTATGGCTTCGCTCACACTCTGAGCTGTGGCCCTCCGTCTGGGTTTGCCAGAGGGCGAGTGAGGGTTGGGGTTCCAGGGAACGAAAATGTCCTGTTTCTCAAATTTACGACGTTTCTGCTCCATGGCCCACACGTAGATCATGATGCGTCCACCCACTCGCAGGGTGCGAGCCATCTCCTTTATTGCTCGGATACGACGCTCTTTGGTGGACAAATGATGGATGACTGTTAAAAGAAAAAAACAATTTGTCAGAATTAAGTAGGATGATGAGTAGGCATTTATGAAATTATGAGTGACATTCGGCACTTGAACAAAACATTTTGTACGCTGTGGCACACAATGTAAATTAATGGTGTGGGTGTCTGCTGTCGTCTTTGGTCTTAATTACACTCCTTTGTTGGAGGACACACATTAATTATTTCACACTGTCGGCTAGGCAACACAAGCTTGTGGTAAACTGATGTTTATCATTATTATGAGTTCATTTAATTTGAGGCAAATGGCAACTGCAGCAATTAACTGTGTGCTCGTCCAGTACCTGCAATAGAGAGCACGGCGTCGAAGCAGCCGTCTCTGTAAGGCAAATGCAGCCCGTCGCACATCTGGACCTCGTGCCCTTGGCTCCAGGCAAAGTCCACCAGGGGGCGACAAACATCGCACCCCAGCTTGAACACCTCCTTGTTTATGTGGAGATACTTGCCATTGCCACAACCTGCCAAGGACATGACAGTCAGCTACAACACTATTGACTGATTAACAATGATAAGTGGTCTGAGTAGATTTAAAATCCTCCCTCCAATTTGAAGCACTCATTGCACAAACTGTATTAATGATCATGTGTCATGGGATTGACAAGATTACGTCACTGCTGGAGGTGAAGCCCACCAATGTCAGCGACGATGCTCCCCGGCTGCAGGTCCAGCAGGAACTGTTGTACCTTCGGCCAGGCTTTATAGCGGCTGTCGTTGAAATATGGCGCAATCTTGTCATAGACACTGTGCACATGGTCTCTCTCCAGCTGATTGGCAGCCTGCTCCATCATGTTCGTCCAGGCTGCCTCATGCAGCGGGCCTCACAGGATCATGTCTGCAAGAACAAACACATCTCCCTGATATGATAAATCCATCAAATAGTTGCTTTGTTTCATTAGGAAAATAGGAGAGTACTGTGAACCCCCTGCAGGGAACAGCACAGTGGTGTTCCTCTCTACATGCTTGTTAAAAGTACAAGGTCCACTGGAAACCTTTAATGTGCTGACACACTCAAACATCTGTCAGGCAGGCGGTAATTTAAGACCCAACCGTCCGCTTTGTATTTGAAGTACCAGCTGAGGTCATGATTAGGCAGCCTCCTCACATCCACCCTGCAGTCCTCCAGAAGGACAAGACTGATGTTAAGCACTATGAACAAAGGTCGTGCGGTTTAATTTATCATTAATAAAAAAACACAGCCTGGAGCTCATACATTAAGCAACATGGTAACAGCGAGGAGGCAGTCCCCATCTCACAGAGCACTCTGCAGGTCCCTTTCCGCAGCAGCCGTGTCAAATAGGTTTTTCGGGTTACGCAAGAGGGAAAAGGTCCACACGGAAATCTTTTCTGTTGGCAACAAGATGCAAAACAAACAACGTCAATGTTTGAGTGAAAGTTCCTTCGCCATGTTATACTCTGTAAGCGGACACCAGGCTGCTGCTGGGTTTTTACATATTCTAATATTTCATTCAGCGTCACAAGCAATGGAAGATTCCAGCACCAGCTCACGTTCTAGGAATCGCTTTTTACCCAAGATGACCCTCATTGATTCTGGGGAGGACTTTTAATTTCCCTGGAAATTCAAGGCTAATATGTACACATGTGGATAGATTCTCAGTCAGGTTACATTATTACATATTTCAATCATCTGGCAGCACTGCATGACTGAACATCACCTCACTGTGTTACAGCTTTAGTTGAGGTTGTTAATGCAGTTGTCAAAGGAAAAAGACGTTTATCTCTGATACAGAATTGTGGCTACTTGTCCGTTCACTGTTTTTTTTTTTTTTAAATGTAGGATTACTGTGAAACTATATTCTCATTATTTGCTAGAAAACATTATGTAGTTGAGCTAAAAACAGAAGTGAGGTAATTAAATAAATATCAGCTTATCCCATTAATGAGGATTTTACCGTTTAACTTTCACATGGGCGTTATAGAATTTCAGAACTGATTGCATTTTCTGTCTGGTTTTCACAGCTCCCACTGCAGCGATCTCGGTTTATTAGGATGCGGCCCACAGTTCCTGCAGTGCTGCTGCGGCTCCCTCAAGCACTAAATGTACAAAGAGTTTTCCTACATTTATTATTCCAAAGGACACCCTTGTTATTTTAGACAAACAAATATCTCAACAGTTCTCATTTGACATGTGTGGGTTTTTCCTTTCATAACATTTACGATGTAGTTTAATTCATTTCATGCTGAGCAAACCAACACACAAGACAATTTCCATCACATGTTGACCACAAGGAGATTATAAAAGATGTGTACAAAGTGCTCATGTTTGCAAAGTGGACGAATTGAATCAAACTGTAGAAGTCTTGAGAAGATTTTCAGAGCGGCCTGCAGCATGGCATCAGTTGGGTTAGGTCAGAACAGGTATTTACTGTTTGCTAAACTCTTAATTCATCACATTGTCATTTGACTCCTGAAACCTTAGTAAGAAAATACTTCGAAATAAGTATGCCGACTCTTTCTGTGTCCGCATTCAACATCTGATTTGTACAAACGCTGATATGGGGCAACAGATCATCGTTAAATCACCAAAGAGTGCAAGATCAGTGCACAGTGTGGGCAAGTCTGCTGCAACGGCACAAACTTTCAGCCCATCTTCAGCGATGTCATCGTCTGCTCTGTGATAAAGAGGTTATTTGCTCTTTTGAATCACATGTGATGGATGGAAGTTGCCGGTGCCGACTCATACCAGCATGCATCACTGCCATATGTTGCCAAAATCAATGGCTGTAAATATAATAGGAAAATCAGAAATGTTTACCATTTATGCATATCCCCAGTTGCATTGCACGATATTCAATTACAATCCACTTCCAGCTTCATCCAGAGTGTAGAAATCTGTTCATGATGGTTTTAGTGTTCTATTAAATAGCACGACATTTGGAAATTAGGTTACGCCGTCCTTCCACAACACCACAGCCGACATCCTTATTTGACCCCTGTTTTAAGGACAGCACGCCTGCCTGTGAAGACATTCGCAACAGCAGATCTAGAACAGAGCGATGCAACCTAACAACAACACAGTGCACTTCACTGATGAGGTAAGCCAGAAGGAAAGCAATCAGACAGCTCCCCTCCACCTCTCTGGAAAGACATTAGTCTGTTATATCCTTGAATGTAATATTGCCTGGCGCGCATTGTGTGTTCACCACTGTACACAGTACCGGGAACATTTACCGCAGGATATTACCAACAAAGACCAGCCTGTGCTGCATGAAACAAAAGTATTTCTCCCTTTGAACTGATTGCCAGAGCCTCACGGCGCATCGCCAGGCTCGTCTGCGTTCTCCACTGCTGCTGGTAAATATAGTGTGTGTGCACGCAGCATCCTGTCTTCCTTCACTCAGACCTATTTCTGGACCACCATCATCTGCATCATCCCAGCCAAGTGGAAGGAAAACATCCCTTATGTAACATTGTCATCTGGCCTCCTTCAGCATTGTCTACGCTCAATTACGCCCGAGTTTCCCCCCTCTGCTCACCAAACTGTGGCCGTCCTTTGCTGACATTATGTAAGCGGCAGCTGGGGAGGCTCAGAGCACCGCCTCCGACGGACAATGGGAACTAAAATTAAATCAGAGGGCAGAGGCAACGTCTGGCACACAGATCTGTCAGAGGTATAGGACATTCACTGGATGACGATAAAATCGGCACATACAGCCCTGCAGTCTTTTAATTAGCTTCCCTGGTAAACCACCAAAATATCAAGATACGTTCTATAAAAAAGACAACGTGGTTGCAACACACAGCTCCCAATATGAGCAGCAGCTCGGCCTTTAAGGTTGCACGAGTCACATGGAGCTGTACACTGAATGCTCCTGGACCGCGTTGATGAGCGAGCCCTCGGGTCAGATCGGTGGCGTTATTATGAGCAGACAGGCGAGCACAGTCATTCTGCCAGCTGCCACTAACCGCTGCATGGACACCAGCAGCCACGGAGAACAGGTTCAGCCGTCAGGTCTGCCAGCAGCTAATGGCCTCACATCAACATGTGGCGAGAGGCAGTCTGCTAACCTTAGACTCGCCTTCGCTGCCTCAGCAACGTAAAGGGCACGTGGACTGCGATGTGTTTGTTGAAACACGAGGACAACGATGAGTTCATGTATTCAAAGGCTGTAGATGTAGAGCACAGCGACTGGACAGACGGAATGCAACTCAGTTCAATCTGCATCTTCGTGTGTCCATCGCCAGTGCTGGGAAACGAGTTCCAAAGTACAGCTACAGTTATTGAGATGTATGGATGGATAACAGGGTATCAGACTGTCCCTGCATGTCTGCTGCTACTTTATGTCCCCTTGAAAGTTTCTTCAATGGATTCATTCACATTGAGATCAAACTAAATATATATATATATATATGTATGTATATATATATATATATATATATATATATATCCAGGTCAGATTTGAGGCATTTCACCATATATAAAACATATATATAAAAGATGATCATGTCAATATTTGCGCATCCTCCCCTGTGTCCTTCTGACACGCAGGAAGAGTCCGCCGCTCACCGTGAGACGCGTCAGCCGCCGTGCAAGTATCCGCCTCTGTCGTCCGGCCGCCGGAGGCAAACGTCCGTCTCCGCGCACGCGATCGATCTACATGATCGACCTGCCGTACGGGTCGGGTGCGCGCGCTCGACGCGGCGACATCGCGAGGAGGGACAACGGCAGCACCTGCCGCGCGAGACCGCCAGCAGCGTCCTGGCCGCCGGGACGGTGTCAAATCCACAGCATGGCGAGCCCGACACCTGTAAAGGTAGGGAGGAAATGCATGCAGGACTTCCGGTGAGGGGTTTCAAAATGAAGGCCTCGTTAATATTTCCGAGGCAGGTTTTCCTCTCGGTGTGAGTAAAACAGATATTTACATGGTGCCTTTCACGACGTGTGTTTTTCACTTCACAGCAGTAAATCGTGGACAGCGGGGGGGAAAAGAAACAAAGAAAAACAAACGAGCCAAAAACATTTAACATTGCTCAAAGTAAAGTCAATAGCCTACATTTTTACAATGAAACAATATGAGACAAAGGACTTGCCCATCATAAAAATGTTAGATGATTATGATAATTCAGTATAATGATAGTAAAGGAAGAGCATCTCTCACCCTTCCTAATGATGCACACTTGCAGAAGGTCACTCACAGCAAAGCGTATTGCACAGACTGGAGTGTGCACTTGTTCTTCCTGTCAAAGCTGAAACAGAGATCACAACAACTGCAAATGTATAAATCACAAGCAAAGCCCTCTGGTTTCCTACATGAGGGGACTTCCCTGTTAAATAGAAAACAAATAAACAAGTGTAATGGCCATAATTATATCAGACAAAAAATTCACAACCTACTCTTGTCCTGTCCTTTGATTGGTTGATTTAAAGCAGTATTTTTAAAGCAGTATTCTGTCTCTCATTGGCTACGTGGATGCAGATGATGAGTTTCACTTTAGTCCTGTCAGTATTAACTCCATGTATGTATTCGTACACTGTAACATAGTAAATCAGTTTACACTTTTATTTTGAAGACGACATAACCAGTTTCCTGTCCTTATTGTGGTTGACTTGACTGATTGGCCGTTAGTGTGTAAAAACGATGACACGCTGTGCGGTTGGAAAACACGGTTGTCATTGGCTGTCAGCCTCACGTGACAACCACAATAAACAACGTAAACAGACAGACAGACAGCACCTCGTGTTCCCCTTGCAAAGGAGTTTTAGGGGAAAGGTTTAGATAATGAATCGTATTTATGCCTTTAGTTGCAAAACAAACATAAACACCATAATTATTCACAAATCTATTTGTTCACATGAGGACCTTCATCTTTAGCCTGTTGTATCTACTTTTTGTTGTCCTTTGCCTCACATGTGGGTGTCAGCTCTGATTTCATCTGCCCTTTTAGTGTCTATCATGGCTAATGTCAGTGACTTAATTGTGGCTCATCACTGCCATTCAGGGAGCACAGAGCGCTCATCACATCTCCCTCCTCCTCCTCCTCCTCCTCCTCCTCATCATCATTCAAAGCACACATGCTCTTTTTCTGCTGCTGGCTGCCTCACATTACAGTCACACACCTTCACACCTGGGAAGTACACACATCCTTTCAAGGTTTAAAGGCTGATAAACAACAGTAGCAATTTGCAAACCTCCATTTCTGTCCGTTTCTGTTCCAACACTCTATTTAATCCATTAAATCATGAATCCAGATAGTAGTCAGGCT
Organism: Gadopsis marmoratus; assembly: GCA_036023855.1. Lineage (NCBI taxonomy): Eukaryota > Metazoa > Chordata > Actinopteri > Centrarchiformes > Percichthyidae > Gadopsis > Gadopsis marmoratus. The sequence continues at coordinate 29,518 of JAVQJF010044133.1, read as the reverse complement.
CCAGCCTTCGTACAGTTTGTGAGTCAAGGACTCTTAACAGCCTCCAAACCCGAAGATTGGTGTTTTTTACAAAGCTGCAAATGATCCTCAGAGGCAGAAATAATTACACACATGTGATTGAAGCTGAGGAAACAAAAGACACAAGACAGGAGGTAATAGCAGAAGCATGTTATCATAAGCCATTGACATTTACAGCATACAGCAAACCAACATGGAGGTACAAAAGACCATAAGTTGATCATATTTAATGCACATTGACTACAGTGTTAAGTTTTCAGATGTATTTTTGTGCACAGATTTCTGTGAATAGAAGAGTATTTATGCAGTGCCAGGAAGCATGGGCACGTTAGCTCCTCCAAAGATTAAAATGCATGACTTTTCCTGTTTCTGACATCCTGTTGTTGAAAAAGAGCAGGATATTGTGTCACTGTTTCACAAATTACACTTAACGGTTGGCATAGCCTTGAAAGGAAGGGATTCCTAGTTTTCTGTGGGATTTAAATCCCTATGAAGATTAAGATTGCCAGCGTGTACAAAAGCTTTGCTGTAACATGAAACAAACAAACAGTACAAGGTTGCCAACAATGTATTGTGTCTGAGGAGTGCAAAAATACAACTTCTCTTACTTTAAAATACAATAAATGAAAGTAACTTTTTGAATCAAAGTTGAAATCCTGTTCAGACAAAGACCAGAGACAATATGATGAGAGGAATCTTATCCTGTCTGAGGAAGATCATTTAAAAGGCTGCTTGAAGGAGGTCGCTGGCTGAAAGCTTGATTCGACAAATGAATGCTGCACAAATTGGAGTGTGAAGATGCTCTTCTAATTTTAGCTGAAAAGGAACTCGCAATATAAAACACACGCAAAACCCTCTGATTTCCTGGATGAGGTCACATCTCAGATAATCTGTGTGAAGGATGCAAACTGACCACCCACTTTAGGAGCTCTGTGTTAAGTACAAGCGAGTCTATTAGGTCAAACTGTTAATAAGTATTTGCTGTGTTGGCTCAGGTTTTTATAAACAGAGTAATCTTGTTCTTCATAGAAATGAGCTGTTTTCCCTAAAGACTAACTACTAAAAACTAACTCGGAAATGTCCATGAAAGCCCAAGTTTCTTTCATGTCTGTTTTCTCGCATCTTCCTTGTATCTGTCTCGTTATAATTGACCACTGACAACATTTTGCAGTTGGGCTCAAAATCGTCTGACCATCATCCATCTTTTTGCTTTGTGGATAGTGTATTTGTGATGCCAAAATGATGAATTTCTTCATTTCCTTTCCTGCACCTGTCACTATCTTCCCAATGCATCTGGATTCTGCAGATCAAGGTCTGCGGCGTGTTAATAAACCTCCTGAGAAAATACAGGAAGCTGCTGACAAAGGTGCAATGTATGCTGCAGTCTGAGTCATCAGTCAACACTGAAACACCACAAAAGAGGCAGCAAATATGTTTACTGAAGATTAACATCCATTAACTCATTCATCCATGAACTCCATCATAAAGGAAACCCCATTGCTGGCGGAGGGATCACCATGCTGCTGAAATCTATCACTGTGACTGGTTTGGGGAGGATTAGTCTAAAACAATGAAAGTTTAGGCAATGTGGCAAGAGAGGAAATAATGAGATAAGACGTTACACTTAAAAACCAAGAGAAAGAGGAGGAAAAGTTGTTACAAGTAGACCCTCACCATCAAAGACTAAATTAGATTTAACAAGCACGTTGGCTTAACAATACAAACTACAGACCCAAAAATGTCCATTGACAGTCTCAACAAAAACCAAATATGATAAGCTTCACCAAATTGACAGCAGTTGGCTGTTTTCTGCAGGGCTACTATGAGATGTTTCTGTTGTTTTGTCCACCCCACCTCCCCCCACACTTTCTTAGCATATGTGCTAATTGTCTGTGTTCTTTTCTTTTTGCTCCACAGAGAAACATGAAGTCCAAAAACTCCAGAGGTGGCAATAAAACACTGGTGTTCAATATGTTATGATTTTCTTTAAAAGTCTCCAGCCAACAACATCTATTATGTAGAATTTCAAACCAACTGGATCAAATTTTCATGCTCAGATTGAGATGTGTTTGAGTAAAAACAGCCAGACATCCATTCACTGTTTACAACCCAGCAGTTTATGAATATTTTCTACTACTGGAATATTTACCATTGCTTCACTTTCACACTTTAACCCATAATTTAAAAGGGGCCCTGTGGAGTTTTCATGTAAACAAGTAAAAGTAATGTTTATATTCTGTTACTCACCAAAACGCATCGTGTACCCTTGAGGTTTAACACATGCGACGTATGTAAGGTTCACCAAACTTAAATGTGACACTAGAACGTATTTAAGCACTTTCTGGGGAACAAATGGAAAACTGCCTTTTGGTGCATCAGCAGAAAACTCCTGGCCTTAAAAAAGAAACACGTTGGCTTAACCAAAGACGTAAATCTATGAAACCTGTGGTTTTTCCAGAATGGAAAAATGGTCAGTTGCTCTACTGATTTCAGGGAATCATAAGACTCTGAAAAGAATTTTAACAAACAGGTAATCCATTAAGACAGGAAACTAAAATGAAACAGATGAGGACAACCTTTTGGTTTTCCATGTTGTCGCGCATAAACTGCAAAAGGACACATCTGAAATTTCAGTCATTTAATACAAAATGCAAAAATAACTCAGATTTCCTTGCAAACGTCTTCAGATAAAATGACTTTCAATAGAAATGTACGGTATACAAAATATTAAAAATAATGTAGAACCAATAACTAATAATATTTACACTATTACAAAAGTGTTGTTCTTCAAGGCAAATTATCTGGCTGGTTTAATTCCTGTAGAAACTAATGGAAATTCCGGTTTTTCCTCGTCACCTCCGGATGCTCTGGTAGACGCCTCTGGTTCACGTGAGTCGGCTCTTGTGAACTCATGACGATGTCTACGGATATGTGGAATGAAAAACGATCCATCATCTGTGTGATGCTCTCCTGGGAAACGCCGTGCTTGTTCCTCCTGGAGGGGAAACAGTGAGGTGTGGTAATGTGCATGTTTCTGTAAGCTTTTCAAAGTCTGCACTGGCATGTAAATATAATATGATAATTAAGAAATCATACTTCTCAAGCTCATAAGGATCAAACTTCCAGCTGGTGTCGGGTTCACAAAAGTCCACTTTGTATCCTCTGTCCAAGGCCTGTTAAGAAAGTTGGACATCTTTATTAGGATCTATGAGGATGGTGTGATACACCATAACTAAACAATGATATGTAAACTCCCATACCCACCATTTTGACATACGGCTTCATTTCCCAGGCTTGGGTGTTTGTATTATCAATAATAATGGGAGATCGGCCATCGTTCATAGCGTCTTTAGCTGAAAGAGGATTAAACACAAGAAATGTATTGAAATAAGTTCTGCCAAGAAAATAAAATGCATCCACTTTATTAGCTAAAAGGACATCTAAAGTTGGGGATGACATTCATTTTTGTTTTCTGACTTAAACAGTGGTTTACCAAAGACCCACTGTAACTACTCTTCATATACAGCTCTGGAAAAAGAGTAAAACCAGAGAACTGATCATTTTGCAGCGGTCTCTTAACTTTTTCCAGAGCTGTATGTCGGAAAATACACTCAACGTGAAGACAACACAGGACAGACCCGATTGAGGTCCGACAGAAACACATTCACGATTAAGCGCATTCAAGACATAGAAATAACTTTTACAAGCTGTTTAAGCCCTGTGAGCATTTAAGGGGAAAAAAACCTCTGCTCTGGTTCCAGTCATGTGCCGCCCCAAGGAGGCCTGGTTCAAAGCGGTAACCATCTCTGTGAACAAAGTAGTCATCTGTGCTCAGTATCAGCCCACTGGGGCCAGTGGAGAGCAGCTCCCTGTTAGAAAGATGTGACACACATGCACCATGAATACATTTATGCTAGGAGACGGGGTTTTAGATTCCTTTAAACTGACAATGCACTACATTTTTGAGACTCAAGACTACACAAAGACATACCTGGCTAGTGTTGTTTTCCCAGACCCCGGTAATCCCCTCATCATGATCAGCACCAAGGGAGAATGGTCTGCATTATTGTCATCAGGGGGTTGCCGCCTGTCATAATCTTCACCCAGCTGACACCATCCTTCTCTTCTATCGCTGGACCACCCAACGTTTACATCATCCAAGGGTGCATCATCGCTGTAATCCCATTTGTCCCCATCAATTTGATGTGGAGAATCACCATAAAAGCCCCGAGAGGAGTGACTGCATACATTCGGAGGAGGGAAGCTAGAAAGAGCTGGAAAACGCAACTCCTCTCGATACTGGCTTATCATGCCTGAGCCGCTCCAGGTTTGATTCACGTGCGATGGCCGGTTTTGTGGATTTGGGAATGCGGATGGGGGTGGTGGGGGGCGATGGAACGGGGGTCTGTGAAACCTCAGGTTTGGTGGTCTGCTCGGTGTTTGAGGATAACGCCATTGACTTTGAGTAGGGGCAGCGCTGCCTGGACTTGGTCTCCTGACGTAGTATGGCTCATTTCGATACCAGTGTGGCCAGGGCGGCTGCTGCTTCCGTCCCCTGCTTCTCTGGTAGCCATCCGTTTCTGCGGACTTGCTGGCGTTAGCGACGTTCTCCGCGCTTAAACGCCACGCGTCTTTGCTGGTGTATGATTTGGGAGGTATGGGTGGTTGAGCAAAAGCTGCACCTGGTCTCCCTGGGTTAACGTTAGCGCCATCAGGTGTGTCGATCTTCTCAAGCTCTTTGTAAAACTCACTGAGTGTGTCTTCGATGTCAGACTTGACTGTGGTTGTTGTTGTTGTTGTTGTTGCTGCTGCTGCTGTTGGAGGAAACGCTGGACCAATGAAGGTGGCGCTGGTGAGTCCTACCTCCTTCAACACGCGCTCCCTCACACGCCTGTCTGGACTTCTCGACCCGTTTCCTCTCACGCCCACAGGCGCGTTTTCTGGGTCACGAGAGGCCGCGCGCGGGGATTGAGTGCGATACATCTGCACGAAAACAGATTAAAACACACACATCGATACATCCGACAGGCACAAAAACACTCGATCCCTCCCGGTCAACCGCGGTGACGCTAGTTACTGTTGTAGCTGCGTTAAAAGCGAGCAGGTAGATCAGCGCGTGTAACCTCAGTCACGAAGCTGTTTTACTTTAATTTTATTTCTGTGCGTTCAGAAAACGCAGTAACGTGACAACGTAGCGCTACAGCAGCCGAAGCTAAAACAGAAACCAAGCCAACACTTGGCTAATGTCGCCTCGCGAGCTACACGGACGTCGGTGAAACGGCGGCTACGTTGAAAGTGTACCGACGTTACCTGAACACGAAAACAGCAACTGCCGCTGGGAGCCGTCGTTCACCGGAGACGCGCATAAACGAGGGACACGACAGTAACGCAAACGTCCGGCACACAACTTCCACATTGCATGTGCCCTGTATTTACGGAAGTGACGTGCATCTTCTTCTTTTCCTCTTAACGGCCGGGGACAAGGGCAACGAGTGCGCCTGCGCCACCTGCTGGAAACAGTGACGTGTGACACAGCGGCCGTTACTAAAAGATTGTTAGAAAGTGAAGCAAATCTAATCCAAGGCGTCGTTATATCGCTGCCCGCTTCTGGAAGTGGGCTTGATTATTAGGAACAAAAGTCAAACCGGGTAAGTGTTAAGCTCTGCTATATTCTTTTGGTGCCATAATATCTACCTTATAAAGTGAATCTTCCCATAAAATATATTTTTTTATGATTGCACTTTTTAATCAGTTCTTTTGGACTGATTCAACAAATTCTTTCATACATTTGGTCACTTTTCTGTGGCTCAGTTGACACATGCCTTAATTAATAACCTTTTGTTACTAGTTAGCAGCCAAAGGAGAACCTCTTTATGTTGTCAAAGTAGCCTATTAATAACTAGTTTAATAACTTTACATTTTTTTCATCAATAACTATCATGAACGTTGTTCAGTATTGCACTATGCTGTACAGTATTTGTTATTTTAGAATTTATTTACAAAAAAACCAACATAAATATCTACCGGTGGGACAGTTATGTCCTCAAATGCAGCACAAATAGCAAAATCCTTAAGCTAAACTGCAGGAATGCAATTCTAAATTTGTGTTCAACCTAAATTAGTTTTACAAAGACTGAAGAGAAGAATGTAGATTCATATGGAAGTGATGACATGGTTTTCCTGTTGTGAAGTGATTTCACCTCTTTAATGAGTCCAGTGAGACTTTACATTCACTCAGTTGTACAGTTTTGTTTTTTTTAAATGTTGCAACATGCTCATCATGTACCTACAGTAACTCACTAACAAGCAATGCCTGAGTATCAATCATAGCCAGTTCCTCGTCATTCACCCATTCATCCTGCATCGGTGAATCAACAGGTTTGCGAGCTGGAGTCTGTACAGTTAAAGTGCTAGGTGTCCCAGACCTCCGAGGAGGGTTGAATGTCTTATTTACACATGGAGAAGCCACTGAGCCCAGATGGGGTAGAGGTGGTGGAGACGGGATACGAGACAGATAGTCCAGAGCTCTCCTCCTCTTCAGGCTGCTAGGGTTTTTCTCTGTTGAACAGTTTGCTGCAGGAGGGTTCCTACTGACAGGTGTGAAGGATCCAAAGCTTCTGACTGGCTGATGTGACCTCACCTGAATAAAAAAGGACACATTGTTAGTGATAATATATGAAGCGGTTGCGAGAGCCCCAGTTACCACAGCAAGTACATTAACTTACACTTGTCCTTGTGTCTTTTCTTCTGTCCCTTGTAGAAGCTGGGGTTCGTGTTTGTATAGCTGGAGAGGAAATGATGCTCAGGCCATCAGATCTAACTAAATGTGAAAGCTTCTCCTCAGCAGTTTGAAAAAAGTTCTCCTGACCCTGAAAACACATGATGAAAAACATGTTATGGTAATCTAACCAAGGAGACAGAGAAAAAAAAGATGAGAAAGCTCTACATGGAGGTCAGTCAACAGTAAATCCTTTTAAACAGTAAATCCAGGATTTATAGATGATGGAGTTATAGCTTATGTAATGCAATGCTTACTTTGATACTTTTCAGAACATGAAGCTTTACACGTTTGGGATTTTAGCACCGTACCTGGACCAGGTTTCTGAATAGGCGGAGGGATTCCTGTAGGTGAACTTCCTTGGGGTTCGTGGAGAAGACAGTCAGATCTCCAGCGTACACAACAGGAGTGGGACATGTGACCTGACCTCTCAGCTGCAGGTTGCTCAGAGCCAACAGCACACACGGTTTTACCACATCTTCCAAGCCAGAGTGAGCCAAGCTGCTGAAACAGCGCACTTTAACAAAGTTCTGTTTCCCATCGGCCAAATAAAACCCAGGAGACGAACCTGTGTTCAAAAGCACAAACAATCATTTAGTAAACAATAAAGTCTTGGCAGAAACAGTTAGGAAAAAATAAATAAAAAATCACCTACCCTGACTGTCTATGATACTGATGACATATCCTGTGAGATCCACCTCTCCACACAGCGGCTGGAATTCTGGGTTTTGAAGATCCACAAAAGAGATAGAGACCCTCGGTTGGAAATGTGCCGATATCCATTCCTGAGAAGCCTGAATAAAAAAACAAATCACAAGTTTTAGAAATGATTTCCATCATCTAATTGTAAAAATACTGTACCTGTACATGCATGCTGAGTGTGCTCAGATTAGTTAGTTTCTACTATACCTGTAGCTCCTGAAACTGTGTTTTCTTTGTGCCAGTCAGCTGAACAGCTGTGCTACCACCCTTTTTCTTTCCATCTGAAGTGGTGAGGTTATAGACTTTGTATCGACAGCCTTCCTTCAGTAACGACTGAAGATCTGAGGAAGGTCGCCAAAGGTTCAACTGGTAAACTAAAACAAAAAAAACACAAACATTTTAAATCAGTATTTTAATACACAATAGTACATAGATTAAAGTAACCATGGTGCATCTAAAATGAAAAAGAAAAAAAAAAAACACACACACCACTGCCGGATTGGTCCATAGAATCAGCACAGCACAGTCTCCACACAGGTGTAACGTCTCGCTTGGGGCAGCTACCTTCACTGTTCTCTGCATTTTCCAAAGCTCGTTGGTACCGATCCTGTAGTTCAGCCTGCTTCTTCTCCATCAGAGAACGCCTGTAGGTACCTAGAGTCTCCAACTGCTGTTCACTCAAATGAGCCTTGGACATGTAGGTAAAATAGGTGTGCAATTAAAAGTCTATTCATGAGAGAAATTAAATGAACAATCTGTTGAGTAAATTTCGTATCACCTCGAGGTAAGCTGGGTCATCCCCCACTGCTTCATAGAGCTCCTCTCCATCTTGAAGACTTGCAATATCCTGACGACTGATTGTCCGTCTTCTACGTTGAGGTTTGTTATTACCTGAAGATGACAATTTGTTAAAACTTATTCCATTCCACCCTGTACTGAACATGCAGAAAACACGAGTCCTACCTTTCTCCTCCTTTTCATATTCAGCTTGAATCTTGTCAAACACGATCTCCATAGCTTTTTGTTTGTGGCTGTTGTGTCGCCTCGCCTCCTTCTCTTCTGCACGAACAGACCGGAACAAAACACCTCCATCTGGTTTCCTCTCCATCCACTGGAAAATGTGGCAAGCATACGGTCAAAAAGGGATAATCACATAAACGTCCAGGAAAAACAGAAACATCATAAAATATATCATATGTGCATGACTAAACACACCTGTATGGGGTAGCTTCTCAGTATGATAATGTCCACACATCCTACTGTTCCTCCATTGCTGTACAAACAGGAGACAGGAAGCAGGAATGGCCGTGGATCCCTGTGAAACCCCAACTTAGCATCCCATCGCGTGGGTCTGCTGCTATTGGCGCAAATCTAAACACATGAAGAACCAGTAAGCCAACTTGTTAATTGCTGGCCTTGTGTACAGAGACAATAAAGTGGCCATCCCTTTTAAAGTACCTTTAACATGAGAGTCTCAGGTGCCTCCAGAGGGGAGCAAGCATCTTGTGACCCCACCAGCTGGGCCCCATGGACGATCAACTTCCCGCCGACAGCCAGTCGACCGTTGTGAAGCATGGCAGTCAACGGTTCATCCAGTTGGGCTTTAATGGAATACCATCCATCTGTCAGCCAAACAACTGCAGACGGGTTTTCAACCTTGGCATCCACACCTTGTGGAATCTTGGTGTCGCTGAATCTCTGTCTTTTTGGGGTGTGACCTCCGGAGACGATGCCACAAACACAGAGGACCAGGGTTTTGGCTGCTGTGTCATCCTTTTCGATGATCTTTCTGAGGGCCGGTCTGCGGCTGTGGTCCACTTCTACATCATATCTAATACACGGAAAAATACATGCTTTAGAGAAAAAGCATTTTTTTATTACATTTAAAATGTAAACATTCAATTAATAAATACAAGATAATCAAACACATTTGATTATCGTGTATTTATTGATTAGATGTACTTGTAATGAATGAAAATGTAATTAATAAATTAAATTACACTGTAATTAGCCAGAAAGCATTGTAATTAGATAAAGCCTTTAAATTTTACGCAAAATGCTAGTAGGCGATGTGTAATAATACCATTGTTAGTTATACTATACATATATTGACATATGATTTGCAACAAGATATGCACAATGAATTTAACTTCAACTATAGTAACACACTGAACTAAAATAAGCTGTAATCCTTTGTACCTGTACTTCAGCTGCAGGAGAACCTGCTCTGGGGTGAGACAGAGGCTGCCCATTTTTTCTGGAAATGATCTTTCCATGGAAGCTTGCTTCCACACAATCCATCGGTAGTGATTGTGCACCCACTCCTCACTGATCAGTTTAGGATCCACACCAGGGGTGTCACATAACGCTCTGTGGACAGTGTACAACAACATGATATTCAGTACAATCAGCCTGGAGTCTGCATTTGCACACGCCAAGATACACCTGGTTTCTCAAACATCATAATTGGTACAACGGTACAAAGCCTGATTCAAACACAACTAAAATTCAATACCTATAGAACTCTTCTTTCCCTGCAGTCCCATCACTGCTGGGGATCAGCCATCCTCCATCAGCAAGCTGAACGCCACCACCATCTATAAATGCTTCCTGTTTGATGAACAGCTGTAAACTGAAGCAAAATGATTCTGCATTCTCACTGGTGATCTCATACACATTCTGATGAACTCCATGTCCATACAGCTGAAAAACAAGAACATGAACATGTCAAAATGCAGTTTACTTGAAAGTGATCAAATTTTTCAGGAAAAACAACAAGCAGGCTAATAAAACAGTTCTGGCCTTGCCTGTTTCGGGGTGTATCTAGCAGGAGGCTTTCCATTTACTGCCGCTTTAAGTGGTATCCTCGACACTCCTGAGGTTTTCTTTAGAAATAAACTGCCCGGCAAAGGTCGAATGGTCTGACGCTTCTTTTTCCTAATCCTCATGTCTTGCATATCTCGTGCTAGCTCGATGTTATGAAGATTCTGAAACATGTCTGTAGGTCATAAACACACCATTATTTTACCTATGTTGCCAAGAGTATTTACAGTGCATCATACTGACTTAATTCAAAAAGGTTACCGCACCGTGGCTTCTGGACAATGTGTCGACCACACGTGATGCCTCTGAAGCGGAGTCCTCTGATCCACAGCCAACAGGCAGGTTTCGATTATTCATCAGGTTATCATTTGTAGTGTCAGTCAAGGCCACACTCTCAATATCATTGATTTTATTACCACTTACATCTGTAGTGCTTTGTGGTTTTTTAGTCTGTGGTACAAAGGTGCTGCTGTTAAAGGGTGTTACTAAGAGTTGGTGGTGTTTTCCCCCCTCCTGTGGTTTAGAGGAGCTCTCTTGGACAATTGTTCTTTGTTTTTTGAACGGAGGAACAAATGTCGAAGGTGTTCTCATGTTGTCCTTGAGCACTGCGGTCTTGTGACTCTCCGTCTTTGCATTTTTGAACAATGGAGGAACAAACGCTGGCATCTTGGAATGTGCTGGTCTGCTGTCTCCTGGCGTTGAGTACTGCGTTGGTGTTGTACTTTGCATTCTGGTTTCCACATAGGCTTTTCCACTCCTGTGAGGCAAAAAAAATAAGACATCACGAAGAAATGACAACCTTTGTGTAATCGACAGGCAACTCACCTGTGCGGCCTTGTGATGTTTGGATGAAGAGGGATGCTGTACTTGAAAACTCTCCTGTCTTTCATCAAACCTGAATTAAAGATAAAAGACAGACCAAGAGTTATTTAATTTATAAGACAAAATATGTACTCTTTAGATTATTTGTTACAGTGCTAGTGAGTTACCATTTGGACTGCTTTTTTCCGGACGGAGTGTTGAACCTCTTGGACCATCAACAGTCCTGTCAAAGTCTTCCAGTAATCGTCTTTTCAGGGGAGGCTGACCTACAATATTTCAAAACAGTGGTTAACTATGGTTACTAGTCATGCTTGTAATATACAAGCATTTTAGTTAATTTCAAAATAATGGTTTATTTGCCATTTGGGAACAAACTGTCAAAACCTTGGCCCAAGTTGCAAGAACGGCGATGAAATTATTTTGTTCTTCAAATAATTCAGATTCAGTAACATCTGATTACATTGAGACAATCCGTGCAGTATTAATAAAAAAACATTATACTACTTATATTTCTGAGTAATAACATAGACACGTACCAGTCATGTCTGGGTCTTCTACCAGTCTTTTCCCTGTTCCTTTTTGTTCCTCTACAGATCTGTTGCTGGATTTAGGATAATCTAGCCGTGGCAAATATTCGGAAGTCGATGAGAGCCTCTGGCCAGCTAGACTTTCATCCTCTAACAAAGCTTTAGTGCAGTCCAGAGCTTCCTGGGCAAGAAGCTTCTGCTGGGTTTCAGTGCAGCCTTGCAGGTTAAGTGACTGAAAGTTAAGAACTGAAGACTCGTCTGTCCTTTTCACCTTATATCCCTCACCGATGCTAGTCTGATTGATTTCATAGTCCAACACATTAGACATTTCCTCTCCAGGGCTCTCATGGAGGTTGTCCAGCCCTGATGGGGTCATTTTGCTAGGTGCCTTGTCTTTGATAAAAATGCAACTATGTGCACTTGAATTTTGAAGAGTTTCATTTTCATGGTCAGTCTCTTGCAAAGAGGTTAAAGATTCAACTACTTGAGGGGCACTTTCCATAGTAGGCACGTCTTTGTCACTGGCTGAGGTGAGATTATAATTTGATGTTCGTGTCACATCTTTCACTTTTGAAAGATGTGCGTCATGTTGGCTTGTTGAGTATGAGCTTGAATCATGACACTGCCCATCAGCAAATTCGTTGAAAAGGCTCTTTGCTTTCAAAAGATTTTTCTGTGACACATGGACATTTGCTCCCCCCGCAGTTGTGAAACCACAATGTATTTTTTCTCTATCGTCTTGAGCATCTTTGTGTTTCTTGTCACTGTTCCTTGTGTCAGACACCGTTGGGACCTCTTCACTGTAACTCATGTCACTGAAGAGAGCTTTAGCCCTCTTGAGGGCCTCAGATGAAAATGCCACTGGCTTACCATTGGCTGCAAGAAATCCACTATTCCTGGGTGGTGGACCAGGAACTGGCATCTTGGAATATGTTGGTGTTACACGGATTTTATCTTCAACTCCTTCACTTAACAGAGTTTTTGCTTTCTTTAGAGCTGCAGATGAAATCGCAACTCCTTTGCCGCTGGCTGTCTGAAATCCACCATTCTGTCGTGGCAAAGTGTCTTCTTTGTGTTTCAGGTGTTTGTTTGTGTCCTCAAATGTAGCACTTTCATTCAATAGAGACTTTGCTTTTGTCATTGCATCATCCGACACCGATACTTTTTTCCCGCTGGCTGTACAGAATCCACCACCATTGCTCAGTTCACTGATGGCAGAAGAAGCAATGTTCCTTGATGTTGTGTACAACCGGGCAGAAAGATGCATTGGCTTTGCCATCATTGATGGGTTTCCATGTAAAGAAACTGATTTGGTAGAATCTGGTCTGCTCTTAAAAACATCTTTGTGAATCTCCACATCTTCACGATGCAACATCGTTTCATGGTTTACAGCTGTTCCCACGTTCACATGTTCAAACTCAGTGTGTCCACTTCCAGGCTCTTGAGAAAAGTTTGTCACCCTCTGATCTTTTTGAAATTTTGAAAGGTCTTTCTTTTCGCTGCTACCTCCGCTCACAGGTGCTACACTTTTATGTTTTACTGACATGCCATCATTACCATTTTTGTCATAGTCCTCAAAGAAAGCATCCGTTTCTTGCATTGCTTTTGCTGAAATAGACCCAACATCAAACTCTTTCGAAATGTGTTTTGCTTTCAACAATTGTTTCTGTGACACATGGACTTTTGTTCCCCCTGCAGCTGAGAAACCACAATGCATTTTCTCAGATTTTTCAGCATTTTCTTGTTTCTTGTCACTATTACTTGCTTCTGAAACAGGTGGGATCTCTGCATTGAAACTGATGTCACTGAAGAGAGCTTTTGCCTTCTGGAGGGCTGCAGCTGAAAGTGCCACTGGCTTATCACTGGCTGCAAGAAATCCACTATTCCTGGGTAGTGGACCAGGAACTGGAATCTTGGAATGTGTTGGCCGTACACAGATTTTATCCTCATCTTCATGACATTCACTGAACAACAACTTGGCTTTTTTGAGAGCTGCAGATGAAATGGCAACTCCTTTGCCACTTGCAGTCTGAAATCCACCACTTTTAGGTGGTGAAACCTGAATTTGATTGGTGAGATGACCCATTCTTAAAGAGTCTCCTTTTTTCTTCAGTTGTTTGTTTGTGTCCTGAAGTGTATGAATCTCATTCAAAAGACACTCTGCTTTTCTCATTGCATCAGCTGACATGGATACTTTCTTCCCACTGGCGGTGCAGAATCCACTGCTCAATTCACTGACTGCAGTGGAGCCAATATTCTTTGATGTGTATGAAAGTGCTTTTTCAATCAAAGATGAGTTTCCAGCAGCATTCGATAAAGCCGGTGTATTGTGAATCTCCACATTGTGTGGTACAACCTCTGTATAGCATGCGCCTGGTCCAGCATTCGCATTTTCAAACTCATTAATTGGCTCTTCCAAAAGGTTTACTTGTGCCCCTTGAATATTGTTTAATTCTTGAAAGTTTTTCTTGTCACTCACACTTCCAGGGAAGGCTTCTATGCCCTTTTCATGTTTTACTGACATGCCAGCATCACTCTCCATATTGTCACAGTCTTTGAATAAAGTGTCTGCCTCTTGCAAATCTTTTGCTGAAACAGAAATCTCTTTCCCATTGGCCATCTGGAATCCACTGTGACACGAGGTTGTGTCCATTTTGCGGGTTTTAAAACTTTTTGTAGCATCTTCAGCTCGAACACCTGTGACCTGTCTAACTGAACAGACGGACTCCTGAATCCTCCCCATAATATCACTGCAGTAACCTGTCAACTTAAAATTATCCTCTTTATGATGCAAAGAGTTGCCAGTATGATTATTCACACTGCGCTTACGCTGTGTTTTAGCATCAGTTTCGCTGCATTGCTTGTCTGGTGATTTTTCACTTGTCACAAGATTCTCCTCTAAATCTGCAAACAAAGCTCTAGCTTTGTGCAGACACCTTTTTGAAACTCTCAAAACGTGTCCTCCTGCAGTCTTAAATCCCCCACCAAGCATTAAAGGATTTTTGTTCTCCAGCTTGCTTGTTTCAGTGTGCCCAGCTCTGTCACGATTTTTGGGTTCAGCTATTAGAATACTCCCACTGCCTTCAGCAATGTGCTTTGAAGAGGAAGACACATCTTCAGCAAAGGAATCTTCTTTTTTCACTGCACTTGACAACAACAAACCTGTGGATTTACTTGTGAGGATGGATATTTCACGATTTGTTTTACTATCTGAAACTAAGGCCATTTTGTCATGCATCACGTTTACTGCCAGGTGCTTTTCGGCATCGGAACTAAAACTGTCATCAAAATCTATACCTGTAAGGAAATCAGGGTCAAGTTCTTTGTCAAGTTCTTTGGGAGATGAGTTATCTTCACAATGTTGTTTTTGCTTTGCAGTTTTGAACGGTGTAAACTCAAACTGGCTATCTGCTTCTTCCATGAGATTGCACAGCTCAGTCACATCAGCTTTTTGTGAAGCTGTTAACTGGCAACTGATATCAACACATTTTTCACTTGAAGTATGTGGCTGGTTTGAGTTAGAGGTTGTATTTTTCACTGATCCATGACTGATGCATATTTCATCTTTAGTGTCATGGGCACATTTGGTGTGCTCATCACTAAAGGTTCTTTCCCCTTCAGTCTCTTCAAAGAGACGCTTGGCTCTCTCCAGGTTGGCTGAGGAAATCTGTATACCCTTACTTGAAGCGGTTTTGAATCCTGATGCATGGATGGAAGGAAGATAAACTGTTGTTTTTGCTGGCAGACTGCTATGAGCTTGACCATTTAGTGGAATGCAATTAATGTTATTGACAGTTCCTTTTGAAGAGCTGGGCAGTTGTGTTGATGTGTTCTCTATGAGCAACTCACTCTCTTGGTCAGGGCCCAGTGTCTGCCTTTGCTTGATTGCACTGGACCGCTTGGCATCAGTTTCAGCTTCTTGTAAAATACCATCCAAATGTGCTTTTCCATTTCCTGTATTTGTAGATGTATAAGGAGTAGTCCTGTGAATACCAGTTTTAAAGCCAATCCACTGTTCGTGTTGACCATTGTTCTCTGTACTGGGAAGAACAACTGATGATGTGGTCATGCGAGTGATATCTCCAATAGCAGACTGGAATCCACGGTCACTAACTGTGCCCTCATTGGTGGAATTTTGATTAGAGGTATAAACATGTCTTCTGTTACTGACGCCATCACAGTCATAGTGAAGGTTTGCCTGCCTTGCTTTCTGCTTCTCTCGTTTCATGGCTGACAGACAAACTGATGGAGAGAAGCCATTTCGAGTATGTTCTGCTCCTTTACTCAGTTTACCCAGGTCTGACATTTGACTGAAGTCTTGCGCAAAATATCTGCAAAGCTGCGACATGTCGAGATCCTGGACGTTTGTTTGGACAGCGGGAGGTCGATTTTCTTCAGTGAGGTTTTCCTGTTTTTGCAGCTCATTCTTCCCGGTACTGCAACAGTCTGCCTCTTTTGGGACTTTGTCCAACTGCTTCATATTCACTTCTTCTCCTGATGTAAAGCATGATAAAAAAGGACAAGTTCAGTCATGGTAGAAAAAGGGCTTCTTCCATGTTAACAGAATGAATTATAGAATGTGTACACTTTACATGCATTAAAAATGTGTTACCAGAATCTGGAATCCCTGGTGATGACTCCATCTTCTGAGACTGTGTTTCCTTTCCTTGAGCTTGCAGTTTCAAAGTCTCAACAGTGTAAACAAATTTTCTCTTTTTCTTAGTAAATCCACAGTCTGAGATTTTCATAGGTGGCCTGACTTGCTGGTCAGAATCACTCTGCAATTGTTCTGTTAAAATATTGTTTTCCGATTGTGTAGCAGGACTGTTACTATGGCACGAAGTATCCAAAGCACTCGGTGGAATTTCAGATAAACTCAGTGGAGACCACTGGGTGATTCCAATATCTCCAGTTTTCACCAGTGGGGATAAAGGAAGTCTGCCATGTTCCTGCGCGGCTGCAGGATTGTTTATTGTTGACGTGTAAGCAGAGCTGCAGCCATGTTCTTTTGTCGGAATGATTTGCTTTCTTTTGATTCTGTCAGTTTTCACTTTTCTCAGTGCGGAACTACTGTTGGTGAAAAATGTAGAGAGAACATTTTCACCTCCATCAAGAACACTTGCTACGGTGCTGCATATTTCTCCATCCTCAAGAGCATCTGGTAGCTTCTGTCTCCAAACACCATCACTCTGATTCAGTGAACTCTGGGGGCAGTCGTGGGACTCTGGATTCTGACCAGCCTCAGGGTAAACAACACCTGTTGATTACAGACCAGCGATCAGTATAACTTAGCATTTTGCAACTATAAGCCTTTACGATGCAAAACAAGTTGCAATGCATAGGTATGCAAATTCATATTCAGAGCTACAACACTATCTTGGATATTAGCAAGTTGTAAAAATAAAAACACAGTACCTTGGTGAATGGTAGGCATGTCATTGTTTTTGGGTGGCACAACTCTGGATGTATTTGAAAGAGAAGGGAAAAGCTTCCGTACAAACTGAGAAAGATATGAAACAAAAACCAAGTATATGATGTGAAGAATTTGTATATATGTCAATATATTCTGTCTTTTACAGATCACAAAATAGAGAATAAGCAGAACATTTTTAACTTTGACATTTGAAAAACCAAAAAGAAACATGTGTCGCTGACATGCAATCAGCACATGCACATACAGCAGAATCAGAGACTACACATTCAGTAACATTCTACAATTTAGAGAGATACTGTATGTCTGTTTTATGTTTGGGCTGGACAGCGTACTCACAACAACATTTTTGCTTGCAGGAACACTGACTGGGCAGGGACTCTCATCAGTTTTTGCTATAAAATTGAGAAGACACACTCATTATTTAACAAATCACACACATATATATATATATATATATATATATATATATATATATATATATATATTGTTAAACAACCAACTGTGTGATTTGCTTACATAAAATCAGGGTGGATGGAACCGCTGGTGGGGTATTCAGAGAACTGGTCCACGACATATCAGGATTGATCTGTGCGCCGAGACTTTCAGATATATGGTTGGCGTAGCTAACCTGTATCATTCAAAAAAAGATATACGTACACAGAGGGGGAACTTTAACGTTATCCATAACTCCACATTCAAATACTGGCATTGGCTGAAAGAAAAACAACATCATTACCAATCACTGTTAGATTGAATACACTTACAGGGGTTTTTTGTGGCGTGTGAAGCAGATCTGTACAGATGACAAAAGCAAACAAACAGAATAACCAGTGATGATTAAATCTTTATCTCAAAAGTAATTCATACAGATAATTTTGTCACTCACCAAAACTGTCCTTACTCAGAGGCTGGTTACCTCCATAGTTTGCACCTGGGACCCTAAAAAGAACAAGAACGACATCATATTGCTAATAGCGGTGACACCATAAGTAACAAAGCCAAAGTTAGCTTGAAAACAGTTTCATATATACACTGAATTAACAATATAAGTGGAAAAGATATTAATTTAGAGACTTTTCTAAAAGCACAATTATTTACCATGAAGAGTTATATCTAAAATAAATATTTCTTCCCTTTTTGCTTGAGCTGAACAGCTCTTTACAATGCTGCACTCACCCCTCTTTTGACATCGGAAACACATATGGACTTTGTGTTGCCGTCCATGGCAAGGTTTCTTTTTCTAGGATGCATCACAGAGAAACATTACTTTTAAATGCAACGTAAAGAAAAGCTTATCAATGCAGACACAAGTAGGTTACTACGCCTTACAACAATGCGCTCTGCAGACAGCCATACATCTGTTTAGCATGAGTTTATGCAATGTGCTAGAAATTGTTTACTTCCTGTATATTACTGCATAAATACATAAACAGTCAAACTTTAGATAAACAATACCTTGATCGTCTGTGAACGACTGCTCGTCCTCAGGTCTGCTGCATCTGAAAACTTTGGGGGTTGAAAACAGCTGACTGTCAGCTGCAGTTTTGTCAAAAGGCGTTTTAAAATGTCCCTCTTGGTTAGCGCACAGGTCATCTTGATCAGAGCCATGCCCCTCATTAGTCAACGTTTGCGCTGTCAGTGCCTCAAACCAGTCGGGGTCCAGTGGTCCCAGCTCTAAATTAAAAATGGTTTATAGATCAGTACACAACCACGAACGTACAGAACCTTATGTTGTGTTTTTTTTTGTGATTACGCAGCTGGATTTAAAGGGCTGGACACCAACATCGTGAACACCTGTACAATGCAATGCATTACAAGAGGCCTGCTGCAACAACAACAACAACAATCTTTGTGAGCAGTCTTAACTGTTATCTTACCTTTCCAGATGTCATCTTTGAACGCGTCGTACATGTTCTCTGAGGGTAAATCCATTCCAGTTGACTTGTGCACTCTCTAAAGCCTGTTATGTGGTACACCTGGGAAGACACAGTTTCCATCACGAGTCAAGCTAGAATGCAGAAACGTATCCAAGCTGGTGTGCGCTCGGTTCCACTAGTTAGCTGCGATTGAGGCGATATAGTATTAAACAGAGTCGCACGGCCAGCCTGCTGCTGCTGCTGCTGCGCACGTTACGTAGCAAGCAGCTAATCACCTACATAACGTTGACGTAAGGTGACTTGATAGTTAACCTGCGTAGGACACGTTTTCGAGAAGCGTACTTGATTTTCTATGTGCTGCTATTGTTTATGTAACGTTAGCGTTGGCTAACGTTTGAGTCACAGCCGTGGCAAATGGAGTTAGTTGCCAATGTTTAGAAAGTACATAAATACAGGTTAACTTTGACTGACCGCTAAGTTTGGTAACTCATCCAGGAAAGGAAAGCAGACGGCAAAAGTAGATTTACCGGCAGCTATGAAGTTACTCGAACTTACCATGACGGCGTGCGACGGTGCTGATGTTCATGTCGCGATTAAACTCTTGACAAAATGTTGAGGACAAAGCACAAAGGCACGAAATAAAATGATCGACAAGTATTACTGCGACTCAGCCCGCTAGCTTGTTTGTCCCTGCGACGAAAACAAACATCGCGCGCCGCTCACCGGAACTCAGCCAACCTTCACAATAAGAGTCCGGTTTAAATTCAACTGTGGAGACAAGTTTGTTTTTACATGCTTTCACATGTATACAACAATATAGACTTAAAGAGGCAAACACCAAACAACAAAACATTACAATAATAATAATATCACACAAATAACAAAGTGAGAACACAGCTAACAAATGTAAGTTTTATTTTTCTTGTTACATAAGTGTACAGAGACCAAAGTACAGTACATTGCAAAGGCAGTAGTATTTACAAGGCGAGAGGCTACACAAAACGTTCTTGTGGAGGTTTTACAAATATGTAGCTATCTCTTTCACTCTACATGCAACTCAAATTGTAAGTTCATAAAAATACAGTCTTATGAGTCTAAGCAAAGCCCCGATTGTGCTATGTACAATTATTCAGTTAAAATAATTTCTGTATTTGTTCATAAACATTACACTTTATAGTACATTTTATTTGCAAGCTTGGCAGGTTTAACAGATAAAACTAAATATTTGTTTTCTATAAATCTAGTCTGATAAGCATGTCTTTGTCTTGCAAATATAAATAATTTCCCTAATTGCTAAAAGCTGCACAGTTAAAAGGTACAGTAAGATGTTTAAAGAACAGATAACCCACACAGCAGCATGTAGTGTAGGTTTGGGAGACATAACAGTAGTTTTGCAGCATGTCAATGTAGTTAAATGTGAACAATGTATGTAAATCAGTACCTGTGATGGTCGTCAGGTTTATGTCACACACTTGAGCACCCACACACAACACACCCACACACACACGCAAAGACACACTACTTTAACCAAGTAGATTCAAATACATTCTTTCAGGATACAGTAAAAGTCTTCCACTTCTGTGAAGGATTGCACATTTTCCCTTGACATTTAAAACAACATAACTGAAAGAGAATCACTTAGCTTTGGTATTGGTATGTCATTTGTTAAATGTGAAAGTTGTTGACCTCAGTAGCAAGTGGTCGCTTTGTGACAGTTTCTATTATTAGTGCAATAAGAGCGTAAGTATCTTTGACACAGCAAAGTCTCTCATCTTTCTAAAAAAAACAGTATTGCTGTACATCTGAAGATCTGACTTTATGACATTCTAATGTGATCTGAGCAAGAAGAGGAAAGGGGGTTTGGTTATTTCCAGGAGAGAGCAGAGTTAACCACTGAGAGCTAACCCAGACAGGACCGAGGATTGGCATGGGACAGGGTGCTGTGCAGGAGTGGATGTCACATGCTGCCAGACCACCATCAGAGAGTTGAGCCTGAAACCTTAGCGTCTGGGAGGAAAGCTGTGATGGATCGGTAGCCTTGGGCTCGCCGGATCATGTCCCAAATCTCTCGGTTAAGTTCCATCAGCTTGACAGAGATTTCTGTCAGGTCCTGTTTTGAGCCCACCAGAGCAAAAGTTCCTGTCTGACCCAAGGTTTGATGTCTGAAGTAGATGTTCAGTAAGGTCTGGACCTCATCCTCAGAGGGGCTGCCAAAGATGTCATTAGGCCACATTGTTCTGCAGTGAAAAAAGAAGATGTTATTTGTCTGACTGGGGGCATTTATTGACAGCATACACTGCTCAATACCAGAAAAAAAGCATTTTCCTTATCTCACCTGCACTCACGAATGTAGCGGACGGCTGTTGAAAACTCGTTGTTCTTCAGACACTCCAGGACGGCCTGCACAGCAGCTTCAGAGGAGTTGAAGGTGGGCTCAAAGCAGGAACTCTCACGGGCAACAATCTCATCATTCGTTACTGAGGCTGCTGCTAACCTCAGGTTGCTCTTCAACTCATTTAGCTCTCTGGACATATTTGCCAGCTAAAGGTTGAGCGGGAATAATATTATTAAACAGACATATGGATTAGATGGTGGTTGTCATGGTTACAAAAAGAGAGGAGATGCAAATACATGATGTACCTACCTCGGGAATAGAGCTTATTGCATGGACTTGTTCAATCAGCTTACAGTAGGACTGAAAAAGCAGCAACAGCTGAAAGTGGAGTTTGTAGAGTCTTTGACAGAGCTCCAGTTGCTGAAAGTAAGAGAATAGTGTTTGATAGAAGAAGGCCTCATCATTGGACTAGGTTTCACTTTCTTAGGTATTACTCCATACTTTATCAGGTATAGTTCTGCATTTGGGGGATAATAAACTCACAGTTAACTACTATGGAACTATTTGTAAATAGATGTGAAATCTGCTGCAGTTATACAGAAGACTTTACATGTGCTGAAAATGGGATTACAGTAAGCCGAAGTTTTGCTTTTAATAACAGAAAACGACCTTTTAAATACAAAGAGGACCTTTCCAACTTACAGCCAGAGATTCCATTTGCTACAAAGCAAGCATGTTACAGGACAGAAAAGAAGTAAGGAAAACAGAGAATCAAAAGAATGGCATGCAAATCCTGATTATTTCTATTTAAATGTAGGTTAAAAGTATTAGCACTGGTCATTTTATTGGCATGCAGAGAAGAAGAAAAGTGAGGGTTGATGGTATGTGTAAATTAGAACTGAAGGCTGGTAGTCACCATGAATTAAAGGTTCCCTGTGGAGTTTTTGACCTCTGGTACCACTATAGAGGTGTTTTACTATGAGTATGTTCCCATTATCTCTTGCACATGCACACATGCATGTGGGTGACACGATAAATACTCCTACTAATGGTGTCACATTATTGCACTGATCAAAAGGTGGCGGTAGATATGCCAACATATGCCGCAACGTGCAAAAACAGGGAAGACGACGACTGCACGATAGTAAACATGGATGTAAACAATGGATTTACACTTGTTTATGTACACTTGCAAATGTTTAATGAGGAAGGAAATGCACATGGTATGTTTGTTGGAGGGTGCACACTATGTGTTTAGGTGAGTAACTCTGAATGTAACCATAATTACAAGAAAACTCCACAGGGCCCCTTTAATTAAAGAGCCAAGTTAAACAAGCCAAGCAAATTAACAATTTTGTCTGTTAATATGGCACAAACACACTCACTTTGGTGGGAATCTCTTAACTATTAAGTACCAAGTTTTAACAGCAAAACCTTCCATTTTGATGTTTCCTTTCCTCAGTTAAAAAGTGAGCGTAATTGTTTACTGCTAGTTCAAATGCAACTTAAGAGAACTTGCTCCCATGCCCAGCAGAGCTGAAAAAAAAATCATAATGCCCATTGAAATGAAATAATCATTGTGACGTGCGGCAACTCAAGGTTTTCAGAAACTTGACATTTACATAGTGTGAGAAAATTAAAGGTAACACTCACAGAGCTACAGTATCACACAGTATTCGTAATGCAGAAAGTACAGTATGAAAGGTCAGTTGAAGTGGAATCTTCAGTATTTTCAGTCATTTTTGTGATACCATTCTTACAGAATAAACGATTTTCTATAATAATCTATAATTATACACCCCTTTGTGTGTTTGCACACTGGCTGAATGAGGTAATAAACCACAGAAAATACCAAAACAGCATTTTACATTATCGTTCAATTGATATGACAGCATGTCAAGAGTTATTGCTCAAATTCATAAAAAAGATAAGGTCTTTACCTTTTCCTCATGCTCCGCTGGTTGGCATGTTATCACAGTGCCCCCAGCACTCCTGGGAAAAGTGGCCTTACAGTTGCTCAACCACTGTGGGTGAGAGACAACATAATAACAATGTAAGCAACTCATTGATAATGTACAAGTGGCATTCAGACTGGAACGCACACTATTTAATCTCCTTACAGTGAGAGCGGCCTCCTTTCTGTTGTTGTAAGTATCAAGATACTCTTGAAGTTCCAACACGCTGAATTTCATTTTTTCCAGAAGTCCATAAGTCATAATCTGTGGAAATATAGTTTTATTGTTGAATCTGTTCAACTATCACTAACATGTCATACTATTCACAAAGTATTAGAAATGGGAAAATGAAAATGTCAGGTTACTTACTGTGTCTGCATCAATAAATAATGTTGGGCACTCTGAGCATGATGTTAGCATCTGAGAAGATCTCAAAAGCTTTGATCCTAATCCTCTCAGGCCATCCCCGAGGTAAGTCACAGCATCACAGGTCAAGGAAGAAAATTTGGTCTGAATACTCTGCAAAGCAAAGAAAAAAAACCCAGGCTGGCTGTGATCCTGTCAAAGTCACTCCTATATCATTTTAGGTACTTACATTCTGTTATTTTTTCTGTTTTATTCTGAAATTCTCATCTGTCTGGTATCTACATGTACAGAGTGCCCTTTGTAATTTATCAGACTGCAAGGAAGCCTCTTCGTCTAAAGGTTAATCAGCCAGACAATCCCATTACCCTTTCAGCTCAATTATTCACTTTGACCAGGAACACACACTCTTAATGGAATTTGGGTGTATGCTGGCTACAAGGCCATGCTATAATACCTGAAATAGTGATGAAAACACGTGAAAAGTGTAGACTGCACAGGAGCCATCCGAGTCAGACACAAGCTGGTTGATATGACTTCGCCAAGCCTCCTCTGCATCGTCGCATACTGCTGGCTGGAAAGCTGCGAGGATGGCGGAGAAGAAGGGAGACGGTGGCGGTGAAGAACGGGACTCCAGCATGTCGTCTCTCTCCTCTTCGGTGAGACTGAGTATGACATAAAGCCATGTTACTAACAATGCCATTTTTAAGTGACTACGTATTATTGAGAAAAGCTGTGAGCAGGTACCTGGGTAAGGAGCTGTCGAGGTCCACTTCTCCTTTGTAATCAATGTGAACCATGTCCGTTGTCAAACTGTCACCACAGTGAAATTCAGGGGGAAGTTCACTGATGGAGAGAGAGAAGTCGTCCTCATGGACAGTGGTGTCTTCATCTTCTTGGGACACCTCATACTAAAAAAAAGGGTGAGAGGGACACATGCTTTCTCAGCAAATAGCTAAATTAAGTAGAGCGATGAACAAATACTGAGGACGCATGCAGAAAAGGTTATTATTAACTGAAATGTGTTCCCTCTGTTATACGTAATTATTAAACAGATAATTTTGTGGGTAAAATGGATACACTAACCTTGGTACGGGACCCTATGGACACTCCTTGTGATGTTTTCTTTAATTTGGTGAATTTAGACTGTGCCAATTATATAGATTATAAAATAACTGAATTCAGCCAGCATTGTGGGCATGCACACTTATGTTTTGGGACAGGCAATGTGTAAACCTTTCTTGACCTCCCACATGCCAAGAGTTTTTAGTTGTTGCTTAGAGCCACCCACACAGAAGCAATAGGTATACACATTGCCTTAAAGGGACAGACATAGAAGGAAAGATAGTTTTTTTTCTTATATTCCTGGCTACGACCCCCTAACATCCCCAGTCAACCTCTGCCACAATTTAAAAAAAGACACAATCTAGCCCACAGCCCAAAGCGTTATGATTTGCCTACTTGTAGGTTTTAGTTAATTCTCCTTCAGCATGCAGCTACGGATATATCAAGAAAATAACCTCTCATGCTCTACTCTAAAGAGAGGAAATGTAGACAAGTCACAGCACTACAAATTAATATTAATATTTAACATAGACTGAACCCAAAGCACATACAACATCCAAGACATTTCACAAGAAAAGATGCAACAAAATAGATCCTATTTGGCAAAATTGGTAAAGAACTCTAGTATGGAGCTGTGATAGGAGTTAGTAGTTCCCAGAATCTCAGACACTCTAAAGCCCTTATTCACCCGCTGCATCGAGTCCTCTGGCAGTGGGACCTTGAAACTAGGACTTTTGGTGTTCAGAGGAGTTGAATCAGCTGGAGTTGTATCAAAAAAGGCGGAAGGAGAGTCCATATTACTGATCTCTGTTGGGGAGAAGCTGACAGTCTGTAAAAAGACAAAGTCAAAGTTGTTGGAGTCTTCCCTAAATAGCATGTGTCATTTTTCAATAAACATAAAAGTTTTTTTTTAGAAACACTGAAAAAAAGCCTGGCAAGACACCGGACTGAAAAGTGTAACACTGCAAAATCTACTACAACATTGCTGAACTGCCTGTAAGCCCTGACTGTGGCAGAGTGGCTGTCAAATCGGGAACAAGAGAGGAGTGGGGTGACAGCTGCGTGGACAAATGGACTTTCCATCTGCCACCACAGTTTCCACAAACTTGAGCGTCACCAACCAGCGGTCACGAAAAGATGATGCAAACAAGACACAAGATGATGCAAAAGTCCTGCTATCAGCCTCTGGACACTGCAGGGTTCATTACACCCTACAATTTGTGTTGGACGAGCAAACAGTGTGATTTTGCTATCTTTAGAGCTTTTAAAATTTGGTCCTGTGGTTGACACTAGAGGAAAAGCTCGGCACCATGACTGTGCTCAGCAAATTAAATGAACTTGTGTGCAAATTTGGTAAAATCCTGAGGGTGGCACAAGAGGAAAGCTGATGGAGAGTCAGCGATGGAAAGAATTGATGTGAATGGCCTAAATAAATTTCATCTGCCAGTTGGATTTTAATGCTTTTTGTTATGATTATGGTTGAAATCTATATATCATGATTTTGATAAAGGGTTTCTGCAAGGTTCACCAAGTTAAAATTAGGACTTGTTAAGATTTCTTTTAATACCACATAGAATGTAATTTAATATCTGCTTCACAATCCTACCGGCCAAAATGTAGAAGTATGATGGAAAACCAGTAGAGACAATATTTCAGTACACACATTTAGAATAGAACAATAATTTCTCATTAGATAATTAATTTAACATGTCCTGGCCCCTGATAAGTGGCAGAAAATAGATGCATTAACCAATGAAAATGAAAAATGTAAGATTTAGTAAAAATCTAATCATTATGAGACAGCAGTAGCAGTAGTAGAATTGCTATATGTCTAATGGTTCTGACTGAAACTCCACAAAAAAAGGATTGAACAGCTGTCTCACGACAGTAAATTCAATTTAAGATTTTTTAATACCTTCCAAGCCTGTAAAATGGCAAATTTTCCGATGCAGCTAGGTTTTCTCTTCATCATTCATTTATTTGCATACAACCAAAGGTGAACTTACAAGCTGTGAGTGGGAGAGTATCTGGCTGGCGGAGAGAGAATCTTCCTCAGACGACTCGTCTGAGTCCTCATTGGTGATCTTGCTGAGGCTGGGCATGCTGATGGACAGCTGACTCTCCTCCAGGGGCTGCAGGTCACTCCGGTCCAGACTGTCCATGGAGCGTCTGCGAACACCCCAGTTGAAGTTGTCCATAGTCTCTCCCTACAACAGAGATTGGCCTTGAGTTATCAAGGACCGGGAAGTAAAGGACAATCTCTTCCCTAACACAAACACAAACACATGCACACACACACATACTGTACACACACATTCACACAACCATGCTGTGCAGGTTCAGGGAGGGGGCAGTCTCTGAGCGTCTCAGGTTTTATCCCCCTTAGTCTGGCTGTTTCTTCTCTCTGGAGATGTCGGCCAACGTCCACATCTGCCACCAAAGCTCCACATCAACAGATCAAACAAGAGAGCCATCCCGTGGTAATAACTTTGATATTTACCACTGGTAAAAAGGAAAGGCTTTGACTCTGCTCTATTAGCTTTTTTTTTAAAGCAAACCATGCTACTTTTGGGATCGTATGTGGTCAGAAAACCTTCATTACACCAGGTCATTTAACTTGCTGTGGTGTCAAAACGGTCTGTGATGCACTTTTTTTGAAACAGCAGTTTCAAAAGTTTTAAGTCTGTGAATTTTTAGCAGGTACAGGGAGAACAGCTGACCATGCATTCCAGGGTACAAAGTCTGCAGCTTTAGATACACTGAGATAGTTATATATTTATGATATTTCTACAGTGCCAATTTGCTGGAAATGCCGATTGTTACTGTGGTTTTTAAGTTTTAAACAAAGTAGTATTAAAATTAAGCAAAGAGATATTCATACAATGCAACACGAGTGGTGTGCATATTAAAGAGTTAACGTAAGCAACAATGTTATTATTTCTGTGAAAATGTGAAGAACAATGTGTGTGCCTTGAGGAAGTTTGATTCTTCTCCTCAAGGTAAACACACAGACATTTTCGCTGCATGAACATGCCAAATAGTTGACTGTACAAAAGTACACAGTAGAATTAGTTTGTGTATAACTTGCTTTTTGGATTGGACAAAGTGATGATTTCAGTGTGATGTGTATGAGAATAGCTGAAACTGAGCACAGTTTCTTCTAATATCCCACCCGAACTGAGTGTACCGACAACATTTTAAACATGATCATCCCATCGTGGTGATCAGATGTGCAAGGTTTCTGAACAGAAAATTAAAAAACCCTTTAATATAGGTCAAATTACAGATGCCCAATACAACTGCACAGAGACTACTAGTATCATAATGTGCAACCTTGTTGGAAATGTACACAAGTGAAAATCAAGCCACTCACTTCCTGGGTTAAATACTGTACACATGCATAGATGCTATGAGTATATAATCATATTTCAAAAGGCGAGGTGTTTGTAAAAAACCATACTAAAACTAAAACTTGTTTTATCTTAATAACCAGGAAAAGTGAGTAAAAAGCATTTAAATCAACTGAAGATACAATTATACCTCTGCTAAAAATCTGTAATCCTGGTTAAAGATACCTTATGTTGACATGGATTTCACTGGTGACTATTATAGACTGTGACTATATACGATTACTAGTCTTATGTGATGTCTGTGAGAAATATCCTAACCATAATGTGTTTCCAATACTTATAAATTGGGTGAATATCTCTCTTACACTTCATGAACACTGCAGAATCTGTTTTGTAAATTACATGGCATGCACACACACTTGCTACTCTTTGCCGTCCGTGTGGCAGTTCACTAAATCATCTGCACATGCAAACACTCTTTTAAAGAACGCAGCAAGTAAAAATGTAACATGACTAAACTTACCTGTAGCTCCTAGATAGCACAGACAGAAAAAAAAAAAACAGAAAAAAGAAACCCCATTACACAGAGCAGTCAGACCTGACCCAACACAGCACAAGAGTGCTCTTTGGAGGAAAACACTCTGGCATCTTCGTGCTTTTGCTTTACAGGTTTGACAATGTTGCTGTCCATCAAATGTGAGAGAAGATGACACGGAGGATAAATTGTTTTCTTCACTACTGTTTTAATACGTTTGAGATCCTGAGACTCACCTCTCCATCTTCAAGCTCCACATCCAGGAAGTCAAAGTCTCTGAAGACTCTGAACTGCTGCTCTGAGGTGGTGTCGTCCATGTTGTCTGGTTCCCGGGTCCCATCGTCGGAGGACACCAGGCTAGGCTGGTGCTCCATGAGGTCCAGCTCCCCACAACTGGAGAAGATCACCTATACAGAGAAACAAATAGACAAAAATGAAAAAAGGGCTTACAGGCTATTTTTGAATGCATGATAATAAAAAATGGTCAAATTTACAGCATTGCTAAAATGAAGTGTATCTTACCGAAGGATTCTTTGTGAGCCCCACTTCTTGTCCACACAAAGACAATACATGCACCAATTTTTCTCGTGTTCTTTTCTGCAGAGGGCAAGAGAAAATGGAAATATTTTGAAGACAATTTGGATACCACCATTCGCTTTCATTTGAACCACATCACTGTTATAGGCCCCTTTTACAGATGGTATTAAATGTGTTCTTGCTATCCCGATTGTGCCTGCATTGTGATCAGATTTCAATAATATTTAGGCAGGCCTGGCAGACTTGTCAGTAGATCATCCCAGGTCAAGGAAAGAAATGCCACAAGGTCATTTATTTCTAAATCACTTTTTGTCGAGCTTCCTTAAGCTAGCAGGAAGAGGTGGAGTTAGGTGACCTTTAAACTTGCTGGGTGGAATGAGGTCACACATCATTTACA